>PVHP010008750.1:0-52296 GCA_004024765.1 Zapus hudsonius
CAATGATATTCAAACATCCCCATAATGAAGGTCTTCTAACTACCCATAATAACAAGAAAACCCATAATGGCACAGAATAAATATTCATACTGTAAAAGATGGCATTGGGCATAGCAAAGACAGATTGAACCAATGAAAGTTTTAAAACAAACAGGGCAAACACCCAACTCTAACTATAAGTCTGATAATAATCAGTGGCAGGTATCTTGGAGTTCCAATTCCACACCACCAGCTTGGCTACTCACAGTCCAGAAAAACTTCATCCAGTTCTGGCAGTTCTCTTTGGTAGTCCTGGCATTCCACTACCACCCACAGTTCATCCTCATTGCTACATTGGGCACACAAACAATTCAATACACCTGCTTCACACTGCCATTGTCCATTTCCAAAAAACAAAATCATGTTGCAAATCCAGGCCCTTCTGCCTGCATTCATTATACTCCACAGTACCAGGTGGCCTCCAATTTGTTAATCTGGGGAGGGGATTAACTTTGAAGAGCTGGAAAACTTCAGCACTCAGGTCCCCCATGTCAAAAGAGTCTGTATTCTTCCTGATGTCCCAATGCAGATCACCTGACTCAATCTTAATAGTTGTAATCTCTCAAAAATGGCAGCTGAATGGGTAGCAGTTTCAATGCAGAGATTTCATTTCTTTCTGTGTCATCACTATCTGCTCACACCAGTCCATTTCTATGCCAAGCAATCCTGTGCAAGTTCTCGGGACACAGGCAAACAGAACACAGAATACCTCTCACACAAACAGCTTCTAGACCAGTCCTGACAAAGTTCTTTTTCACTTTTGTAAGCTAAACTTCACAGTTCATAGTTCTTATTGCATTTAGGAGTTTTAACTCTGGTCAGAATGGTCCATGAAGCTGTACTTACAGCACTGCAAGGTGTTTCTTAGGCCAAGGTTTCAAATCCTTCCATATTCCTCCTGCAAATCAGTTCCAAAAACCACAGAATCAGGTTCTAGCAACAAGTGACCCCACTCTCTGGTACCATTTAACTATTGCAGTCATTGCTGTCAGAAAGAATCAGACCAAATGCAGGTTCTAGGAGGAAAGGCTTATAGACTCAAGGGGAAATTCCATGATAGCAGAGAAAACGACGGCATGAGCAGAAGCTGGACATCACCTCTTGCCCAACATCTGGTGGACAACAGCAACAGGAGAGCTGCAAAACACTGGCAAGGGGAAAGCTGGCTAAAACATGCATACCCCCACCCACAACAACACACCTTGAACAAGGTTCCAATTCCAAAATTGCCATCAGCTGGAGATCAGGCATTCAGAACACATAAGTTTGTGGGAGACCCCTGAATCAAATCACCACAAACAGATATCCAATAAATTTATTGAATTAATGAAGTAGTACAAGTATATTAAAATCAAACTATGAGTTACTATAAACCTTTATTGACTCTGCTATAGTACTACTAGCTGTTAAGCTTTACACAGGTTTCTTAATTTTGTCAGCACAAATTTACATATCTATAAAATGGGTAATCAATGTCCCACATGTCAGGTTAAAAATGTCTTCTACATAGCAAGTGGTCATCTATAGTTAATTACTAGCAATGATTAGTATGTTTCATGTACCCATTTAATACAGATAAGATAGGTATCAAGGCAGCCTAGAAGAGGATTGTTCATTTTTTTTAGGGGTTATCAGAAACCTCAGAATGCTTTTCAGGAAACAATATTTAAGGTGACTGGATAATGTGTCAGAATTGGCCATTTAAAGTAAACCCAAGTCCAGGCTTGGATTTGAAAGATCATGATGTGCTTGAGCAGATGGAGTGTGGTGCTGGAAGATGGCTCAGTAGGTAAAGTACTTGCTGAACAACCATGATGATCTGAGTTCGGATCCTCAGCACTCCAATAAAATATGGGGCCTAGTGGCACACATATGGGTCATGTGAAACTTTTTCTTGGGGAGAGGTTAACACATTTTTACTCGCCCAAATTATGGGCTCAGACAATGGACCAAAGTATAACTGCCCCAAACCAGTTTTGATAAACCATTGAGTTTATTGAGGTTACTTATAGGAACATGAATCAATCAAAGGCAGTTGCATTACAGAAAATCCCACCTCAGCATGGATGATGATTTATGGAAGCTGCATCTATCAGACACACAGCATAATTTTCAGGCAACTGGGCTGATAGGAAATTCTCTTCCCCAATCACTTGTTTTCCCTTTATATAGCCTTAGGGTGGTATCTTCTAACCTTTTTTTCCAGACTTGTTGACCTTGACCTGAGCCTCCTGAGCTTCCTTTCTCCCCCAGGAGAGAATGTTTCAATTATTACACAACAGTTCTCAGAGTCTGACCCTCAAGTGTTGTTTGCTGCTCCTATAACCTTGGGGAGTTGCCCTGTGACCTTTTAAGTTTCTGACCTCTTGAGTCTCCAGGGCCTCCCTCCTACCTTCAGGAGGGAATATTTCAACTCTTAGGTTTGGATGGGGAGTGGAGACAGGGAATAGCAGGGCCTCACTGGCTGGCAACTCAAGCTAAGTTAGTGAGCTCTAGGTTTGATAAGGGACCCTGTCTCAATTAACATGGTCCAGAGCCATGGAGAAAGATCCCCGACGTTGAACTCCAGACTCCACACACAGACTTCCATATATACATGGGCACACCACACACATATGCACAGTATACTTATGCCAGAAAGAGTGTGGGGAGGAGAATATGGGATGTTTGTGAAAGTCAGCTATAAAGTGGCCCAGGAGGTGTGCTTCGGCACCTGAGCACCTGCTGTGGAGGTTTTACTCTCTTGTCTCCATGCAGCTACTGCAGTGTTCAAACATGGCTTTAGGCCAGAGAGTTGTAAAATAAGTCAACAGGGTGTCTCTCCAGACCTCATGCCATAACTGGAAAGTGGGCATTCCTCATCTCAGTGTCTTCAACTTCATGTTTTGCATGGTCCCTTGGTTTTACCTGTTTGTCACCCTCAGTTTTTAAATTTTCACATTCTCTCCTTATTATTGTCTTAGCCCTGCCTTTGTCATGCACTTTCTTATCTTCAGGGTCAGCTTGGGCCAAACTCTGGAATCCTTCCTAACTCCTCTTGACAGGCCCTTGGAGTGCTCTGAACTAATCCTGACAGCACGTATACACTTCATTTAGTTTTTAGTGTTTAACCTATCAAGTAAAACAAAACAAACTAAACTACTACTACCACCACATAGAGCACTTTAAACCTCATGAGTTTTCACACAATTCTTGGAATACAATGTGTTATCATACATGCATAAAATAAATAAACCAGAGAGCTAGCAATTTTCAGTCTTTTGGGAAATAGGAGATCAAGTCAGGCCTGATGGTGCAACCCTATAAGCTAGCATCAGGAGGTAGAGGCAAGAGAATCAGGAGTTCAAGAGAGCCTAGACTGCATAGTGAGTTGGAGGCCAGCCTGTGCTATAGGTCTCAAAAAGCCAAAATTAAGAAAGTGATTTTGGCAAGCTATAAAAGAGGTTCCAGGACTCTGTCTCAGAGTTTTCCCTTGGGAAAACTTCTGCTTTCTGGATTTATTATGCTTTTCTCTGATTAAATCTTTTACTTTTAGTAAATAAGGATTTGCCAGCATATAAAAATGAAGGCTCAAATAAGGACCCTGCCGTCATTGCCCCAAGGCCTAAACTAAATGGAATACTTTCAAGAACAAGAAAAAGGTATGTTTGATTGAGAGACAATTTTCTTATAAAGATGAAAAACAATCCATACAGGACTGTGTCTACATTATAATGGATTCATGTTGACCATGGTTTTAATCATCAAAGTCATCCCTTAGAGACATCAAATATCTCCACACAAAGGACTGCCTCCCTTATCCCTGGCTCCAAGCTCTCCCCCCCTCCCCCGGAGAACATGCATCTCTTGCTCTACCCGTCTCAGAGGGACCAATTCCCACACTGGGCTTCTTTCTGAAAGACCTTTTAAAAAGGCTCTTATACTCAGAGGAATCCTTCTGAAATATCTCTCCATCAGACCCTGAAGTACAAATAATTACTTACATGCATGTGTCTGCTCATGCTTCTTATACACTCAGTAGGAGCTCCTAACAGAAAGGGGAAGAGCCTCCTCATCTTTCATATAGCCTATCTCACTGTTACCTAATGAGAGTTCAAAGAAGACAATTGTGAGTGTTAAAAAGTGGAAAGTGCTATGCATAGGCTTTCTGTGTTGTTTCTGGAGTAAAGGATAGCTATATAGAAAAAAGAAAGGAAGCAAGGAGCAAGAGAGGGAAGGAAGGAAGGGAGGACAAGAAGGATATTTGGTTTACTACATATTGTAAAATCCAGTTAGGTGGCACTATTTCTAAAGCTTTGAATTGGGGATGTGAGAAAAACATATGTATGTGACTCTTTTTTGTTACAAAAGAATTTGCTTTACTTAGGGTATGTAATGAAGAAAAAACAGATATAATTACAGAAGCTGAAAAGATCTACTTTGTGGATCCCAGAGATGCCTTTCAGAAACAGGGTGTGGCCTGTGAGACCTATGAGATGCAAGCTTACACTTGCTGAATTCTATGAGAAATAGAAACCAATCTACTGTGTTTGATTGCAAACTCGGTGTGGTAAAACAAAGGTTAAAGAGATCTAGTTCTCTTGACTGGCCTTTTATAAAATGCAGAAATTCTCAGATGGTATTTTTCTAAACCAGACATTAGTTCATGACTATCACCAAGGTACTTGTGTGTCAGGATTGTACATAGGCTCTAGACGCTTAAAAATATGAATATCGTGGTCATTTGATGCCTATGTTTTAGCTTAAGATACAACTATCATAATCTGAGAATTATTCACTTTGAGGATCTAAACTCTAATGCCCTTATGGGAGATAGGGATATTTTCAAATTTCTGTTTGGGTTCTTGCATATACACCTGATTTCCTTTAGCTCTTCTCTGAGGTTGGGGTTGTAAGCCAGTGCTTGATTCCCCAATACTGGGGGGGGGGTGATAAAATCTTGCAACTAAAATCTTCCTTTCAGCTGAATGTGGTAGCACAAACTTTTAATCCCTGCACTTGGGAGGCTGAGCTCTGTAGGAGGATCAGTTTGAGTCTGAGGCCAGCCTGGGCTACAGTGTGACCCTGCTCTGAAAAACAAACAAACAAACAAACAAAAAATACTCATCTCGGAAGCTGCATGGCAAGAACCCAACCAGCCTGTCATCACAATTATTTTCAAAAAGTGTTTATGAACCCTCAAGTGGTGCTTTGCCAGCTGTCACCAAGGGAACCACTGAAAATCGGTGGATTATCTGCTTCATGTCTCAGAGAGCAGTGTAGTTCTCTCTGGATTCAGGTCTGGTAAGGAAACAGGCTTTCCAACTATCCCAGTGTGCCCTAATTTTCTACGGAAAATTCCCCATGTCACTAAACAGTAGCTCAGGAGTGTTTTTTCATTAGTACCAAACTTTTCCTTAAATCAAACTGATTTTGAATACAGGAAGCTTCAATCGGGCGGCCAGGGAAGTTCAAATGAGCAGGTCAAAGATACATTAATCTGAAATTTCATATTCAGAGGGGCAAGGAACTGGCCAAGAATTTCTGGGCCACAAAAGTCATAGTATTTTTCAATAGGAGCATGAATGGTTGCCTTCCTAGAAGAAAGAGCCTCCTCAAAGACCATGTACACCAACTAGCAAGAACAATAAAACAGAAAAACAATCGGTTTCTAGAAGGGAAAAGATGAAAGAGATAAAAATCCACTAAAAAAAAAATCCCCACAATTTGCTTTTAAGGAAAATTCTTTCATGCATTAATTACCAAACATTAAGTGGGATTAAAAAAAAACTTGTAATAAAGGTAGTAACTTTCAATAAAGATGTAACTTCTGGAAAACATGCATTACAGGATCTCATTTTCGGTGTGAAAGCTGCTTGGTTGACTTAACAGCAAACAGCTCTCATGACCACATCAACCAAAACTGCTTCTTCAGTGACACTGCTCACCAAATTATCCTTTGACTCTGATCTTAGCTGGGTGTGGAAGGCTAATTCTCTTTTCTGGCTGGAAGCTTGGCAAAGAGTCCAAGTGAACACCCATGTGCACACAAAACAATTAGGAGGGACTCATCCTGAATCAGTGTGCTAGTGTGAAGAGACTGGGATTTGTGAATCTGTCCTGACTGAAATTTCAAGAGAAAAGGGAAATGAACAACTAAATCACAGTTAACTAAATGTCTGAGTACTCTGAGAAAATAGCTATATTCACAGAAAATGCAATTGTATAATACTTTTAGGTTTTATTTTTTCTTTAGTGCTTGGAATCCAACCCAGAGCCTCTTTCTCACACATGCTATGGAAGTTCTCTACTATTTATCCATGCCCTCAGGCTCTTTAAAAATATTTTTATTTACATATTTTCTGAGACAGAGAGAAAGAGAGAGAGAGAGAGAAAGATTAGGCACACCAGGTCTTCTTGCTATTGCAAACAAATTAGACACATGTGCCACTTTGTGCATCTGGCTTATGTGGGGAATGGAACCTTGGGCCCATTGGGCTTTGCAAGCAAGCACCATTAATAGCTGAACTATCACTTCAGCCCTTTTTTTAAAAAGTAATGTGTTATAATTTCATTCATACAAACCTGACCATCATACAATCTGTGAAGTGCTGAAACATGTAACTCTAGAAAATTAGATCTATTCAATTTGAGAGTAGACGTGTCTCTTTGTTAAATAAAGATACTGGTTTCTGTTTTCAATATGGACTGAAAAATTGTGAAATCACCAGCTGAGGCAGTTTTCCTTCAAGAATTAAAAATACCTCTTATTTGAAGTTGCAACTTTCTTCTCTAATGTTTATAGTTAAAGAATTTTACAAAAACATTGGGGTGTATATTTTATACACCATTTTGTAAAAACTAAAGTAAGCATGTGACGTCTACAAGCTATTCATTTTCAAAATTGTGAACAAGAGGTCAAATCTATTCATCAGCATTTTGCTACAACTTCAAATAACTTTGGAAGAAAAAAAAAAGGCAACAACCCAAGCTTGATATTTCTCAAGTGCAATTAGTTACAAGTATTCAACCATAATTCTTAAAGTCTTGAAGTAATAACAGCACAATCCATAGTGAAAAGTTGATCAGATCATAGTGTTATTCTGAAAGTTAATTTTCCTGCAATAACTTTGACTTTCTTTGAACTTGAAAACATTTTGTTGGAAGATACTGGAAACAAAATTTATGGATTTTTTTCTTTTATTGAGAAAAGTTTCTCTGGCAAAAATTTATTTTCAGAATTTGTTCTCTCTTAACTCTGGAAAGTAGTGTCTTAAGCTTCTAGAATGAATTTAGAGTTCTATAATATGATCCCTGGGGCTAGAGACGTATCTCAATTTGAGAAGCCCTTGTAGTACAAGCATGGGAACTCAATTTCAGACACCAGCACCCAAGTAAGGTGGGTAGGTGGTTTGCATGTAATCCAAGTGTTCAGGAAGCTCCCAGTCTGGCCATAGCAGCTGGCTCTGGGTGGGTTCCTGGGTCAAGAGCCCCAAAACAGCAGGCACTTTGCCCACTGAGCTCCACTCCTGCGTTGTTCCTACACCCTCCATCCACCAGGTTCACTGAGCTTCTGACATGTGCCCTACATCCTTATATTCACTTGTGAGCTAACATTGAATGTTTTCTATTTTTTTTTCTGTTTGCAACAACAACAACAACAACAACAACAACAAAAAACAACCAGTAAAAGTAGTTGGGTAATCAATGGCTTGTTAATTGGCTAAGAGATCCGCTCAGTGGCAGGTAACCCTTAACTGAAACTGGATTCTATGGTAAACCCTTATGAGGACTAAGAACCTGGGTTCCAAGGGGAAGCTCCCATTAACAAGAGATCTACAGGGAGGCTATTACCCATTAGAATCTTGCAAAATTAACAATGTTTGTCTCATTTAACCTATACTGATCTCACTCTCTGTTGGAGATTCTGTTTGTATATTTCAGAAAGCAGTGAGAACTGTGGACAACCCAATTCCACCAACAGGACCTGCAATGTTGCCTGATATCCAAGAAGGAGCTATACCAGCCCTAACTTATAATTTAGAGCTGAAAGGAAATCTTTGAGGAAGTGGCTAGATGAGCAAGAGACCTTCCTCAATAACTCAGATAACCTGGGAAAGGATAATAGAGGCAGATACTGAGGATACCCAACAGAATACAAAGCAGAAATCCAGAGACTCTTAAGAACTCAACAGTAAAGCAGACCTAAAATTCACCCACTATGACTCAGGGGTCTGAGCATAAGACCGGGTGGAAAGATGATAAGAGCTGTGGTGGAGGAGAGTCATTGCCCTTCTCAGCAACAACACAAAGAGAAAAACCTGGCTACTTCTCGAACAATCCATAACCCCCTATCCCATAGACTAGTCTAGCAAGCCCACTGAGGAGGGCCCCCAGTGGGTTGGGGACAAGGAGGAGGGAAATGGGGATACCATCACAAGACTTGCTCATACAATATATCTATTACTGTCAATAAATATGAGAAAAAATAAAATTTAAATTTAAAAAAACCAATTTCCTCCCCTCAAGGAGTTTTGAAATTGTAATATTCTTTCTACTTGAACTTCTATTTCTTTTCAGTGTTTCTCCTGGAAAGTATGACCTCATTTTGAAGGCACTTTCCATACCATTGCCAGAGTTCCCATTGTCATCAGGCTGATTTTCTTTTTCCCTCTCACAGTTTGCTGAAAACTTTGGTTTTGTTCCAGTTTTTAAGCACATATCCTGGTTAACCTTGTGTTATAGGGTGTTAATATGATCAAAAACCTGGCCTGGATACAGACATTCTGGTTTTGAATAACATTTCAGCATTAATGGACACTTTTCTTTATGTTTCTGTGACTCAATTTCTTCACCTATGATAGGAAACCATAATAAGACCCACTCATGTTTATTAAAAACATTAAGCACCTAAAAATACATACATCTATGATAGGAAACCATAATCGGACCCACTCATGTTTATTAAAACATTAAGCACCTAAAAATACATAATAAACAACAAATAGTTTTAGCTGTTATTGTTTTTACTTGGTTTGTGAAATCTTAAGTAAAAAACAAAAAAAAAAACTAGTTTTATATTTGCAGTCCTGACAAATAGTGTAGTTAACAGAGGAAAGTAATGCTTTAATGAATTGCAGGTCTTCCTAGGAATACTAATGAGTCTTTTCTGTTGTTGTTGTTTTGAAAAAAAAAAACTACTAATGCATTTTGTAAAAATCTTGTAAAGAGCAAATAATTTGACTGGTTAAAGGAAAATTATGAGAAAATCATGAAGTTACTTGAAAAGATTTATTTGTATTGAGTCACGGAATTGGCTGCTCAACTATTTTTCTGAGCTTCTGTCAATGAATGAGTTGGCCTGATGGATAATGATCCTTAATCATTTTATTTTCAATTACATAAACCATTTAACAAAGTGGAATATGAAAGAGAGCTCTATCAGTTACAGGTGTAATTACCAGGTTCATCTCTGAGACTCACAGTTCTTGCAAGAACATAGCCCTCATTCCCTGAGACCACCTGTCAGAAAAGCTAAAATTAAGAGAGCATCAAAGCTGGAAGAAATGTACACCCCTGGAACCTTGACAGTGTAGTGGAACATAGACAGGCACACACTGTGTCATGGTTTGATCCAGGGGTTCTCCACACACAAATGTGTTCTGAATGCTTGGTCCCCAGCTGATGGCATTTTGGTTATTGGAAACTTGGTAGAGCTATGTTGTTGGGGGAAGAGTTACAGTTATAGCCAGCATCAGCTTGCCAGTGTTTGGCACACTTTCTTGCCACTATTTGCAGTGCTGTGGCAGAGGTGATGTCCACCTCTCTGTTCATGCCATTGTTTTCCCTTGAGTCATCAATAAAGTAAAAAAAAATCCTCAAAAAAATCCCCTTTCCTCCACAAGCTGGTTTGATCTGGTTCATTTCTATGCAGCTACAAGGTTGACTACCACAGATTTGGTACCAGAAGTGGGGTTGTTTCTTGTTGCTAGAACCCTGATTTATGGCTTTTGGCCTTTTGGGACTCATTTGCAGAATTCATGAGAGGATTGCTGTGTTCTGCTTGCCTGTGTCCTGAGAACTTGTGCAGGGTTGCTTTGGGTAGGAATGGAATGGTATGAGCAGATGGAGATGGCACAGAAAGAAATGAAATCTTTGGGAAAAAAACACTTCCTGTTCAACTGCAATTGTTTGAGGTACTAAAACCATTGAGATTGGGTCAGCTGATCTTCTTTGGGATAGTGGGAAGAATGTAGATTCTTTTAAGGTAAGGGGCCTGAATGCTGAAGGTTTCCTGCTTTTCAAAGTTGGCTTTATTCCTGCATGGATTAACAAAATGTTAGCCCACATGGTATTAGAGAGCATAACAAATGCAGGAAAGAGGGCCATTGAATGTACAACATGGTTTTGTTTTTTTCAGAAATGGCCATCTGCAGTGTGAAGCAGGCCTGTTAGATTACCTGTCTAGAGGCCTGATGGAGCCATGAAGATGAATGGTGGGTTGCAGTGGAGATCCAGTTAAATGCCAGGACTATGGTATGGCTGCCAAGGAGAGCTGCCAGCACTAGATGAAGTTTTCCCAGACTGTGAGTAGCAAGCTAGAATGGAGGAGTGGAACTCTGGGAGACTTGATACTGGTTAGAATTATCAGACTTGGAGATAAGAGTTTGATGCTGCTCTGTTTGTTTTAAATCTTGTATTGGTTCAATCTCATTTTGCCATGCCCAGTGCTATCATTTGCAGTATGAATTTGTTCTGTGTTATTGTGTTTTTTTTGTATTATTGCTCATTTAAAATCCTTAGATTATGGGGATGTTTGAATATTAATAGGATGGATAAAAAAGAGTGGGAATTTTTAAATTTTTAAAGTTGGGCTAAATGAATCATGTATGATTATTAGTTTGTGGGGGCCAGACGTTGATGTGTTGGTTTGATCCAGGTGTCCACAAACAAATGTGTTCAGAATGCTCAATTTTCAGCTGATGACAGTTTGGTATTAGAATCTTGTTGAAGCTGTGTTGTTGAGGGCAGGTTTATGGAGGTTATAGTTAACTTCCTCTTGCCAGTGTTTGGCACACCTTCCTGTCACTGGTAGCAGTGCTAAGGCGGAGGTGATGTTGAGCCCTCTGCTCATGCCATCATTTGCCCTGCCATTATGGAGTTTCCTGGTGAGTTGGTAAGCCAAATAAACTCATTCCTCTGCAAACAGCTTTTGGTTGGGTTCTTTAATGAGCAAAGAGAAAGTTGACTACAGCAGTTTTGGTACCAGAGAGTGGCATCTGTTGTAGCCACTAGAACTCTGATTCTGTGGCTTTTGGCCTTGGTTATCTTTGGCCGCATATGGTTCATGAGCCTCAGGTTGATCATACCCAATATTGGAAATGAATGAACTAAGCAAAAATAAATGAAAAAGCAACACAATAGTTAGAATTTAGGCTAGTGGCTATGTTTGAAGCTTTAATGATGGAAGCCTTTCAGGCTCATTTTTGGATGGTGAAGAAAGGAGCACCTATAAGGGTATAGTTACCTGGTATAAATTCATTAAGCCTCAGGACCACAGTAGGTGAAATATTTACATCATATATGTAAATATGTAATTGTAGATGAGAATTGTAGTGCATTCCTTTAACCCAGCACTTGGTAGGAGGATCTTGATGAGTTTGAGGCCACTCAGAGACTTAATAATGAATTCTAGGTCAGCCTGGGCTAGAGAGACCTTACATCAAAAAACAAAAACAATGTGCATGTGTGTATTATGTGTATTTGTGCATGTGTGTACACATATGTGAATGAGCTCTTCTCTTTCCATAAGAATAATTATAATTGTAGATTATGAAGAATAAAAAGTGGCCATGTTATAGCCTCATTCATGGAAAGACCTGGTTATAAGCACTAATGTTTCTTGCCTACTGCCAGTCAAGCTGTCTATGTGAGTGGAATTTCTTTGACACCATGGGGATTTAAAGAGGTCCAGTTTGTTGGGCTACATAAGAAAAGTTCTACATGGACTATGGTTTACCATTTGTGGAAAGTGAGAGTACATTATATCCAGGTGTTCCATTGCCACATCCTGGAAGTCCATGGAATGGAGTTAGTGTTATGATGAGAAGCTGGAAACTGGATGGGGAGATTGAATGCTGTAGCAGGAAGAGAAAAGTCCTCTGGGTGGCTCTTTCTGGCCTACCCTCTCTCTCACATTTTTTGGAGTGTGTGTGTGTGTGTGTGTGTGTGTGTGTGTGTGTGTGTGTGTGTGTGTGTGTGTGTGTGTGTGTGTGTGTGTGTGTGTGTGTGTACAGGCATGTACCTTCCACAGCCCACGTGTGTAGGTCGGAAGACAACCTTGGGACTTGGTCCATGTCTTCCATCTTGTTTGAGTCAGGGTTTCTTCTTGTTCTCTGCTACTTTTGCCAGGCTATCCGACCCACAAGCTGCTAGGGATTTTCATTCCTTTCCTCCCACTGTCCCATGCTCATGCTAAGGCCTTGGGTTTTACTTGGGTTCTGGGGTTCCAAGCTATGTCTTCCTGCTTGTGTGGCAGGTGCTTTATCTACTGGCCTCTGCCTGGATATTCTGCTCTCTCTTCACTTTACAAAGAATTACATGGATGCCTTTGTTTAGAAGGAGGGATCAGGAAATAAGTCTTCAGTGCAAAGCTTCAGTTTTACAGATGACTGAATACTGACCAACATGCTCACCTCAGTGTAACCAAACATCAGAATGAATTTGATGCTGCACAGGATTCACTTGGATCACACTCATAAGATTGCAAAGGCTTTAAAACAACGGGTGTCATTCTGCTTCCAATGATAATTAAGTTTTGTTTGTTGCCCTTTAAGCTCACTCTGAAAATGTGCTGGTTAAGACTTTCACTTGACTAGTTCATGACCTTCTCACCCAGCAGATACTAGTATTTCCTGTGTCTGTCTCTTATCTCCAAATATTCACCAGTTGGCAGATGATTTCCGACCAGCCCTCCCTTCTATCCATGGCAAAATCTCAGTGCTTCTTTCTCCATGATATTTTCCAAATTTAGTTCCTCCTTACTAATTCAATCATCAAGCATTTTTTTTCCTATCTTTGGATCATTTTTCTGTCTCTTGCCTTTGCCCACCCCCTTCTCTCTCTGGACTTTTCAATATTATAATCACAATGATTTTTTTTTTTTGCTGAATTCTTTTAATTTTCCTTCAAGGCAAATATATGATATATGAGCCTATCCACTCTTGTAATTCAACTTTTCTTTCTCCCATTATTTTCAAGTTCCCCATACATTCAGCCAAGCGTGGTTACTCTCTCCCATTTCTCTGTCTTCTATAGAACTCATGATTCTCTATCAGGTTAAAATACTTCTTCATTCTTTTCCTTAAAAATTCTTCTTCCTTCATCACTTATTTAGCACAGTGTAGAATAAAATGTATGTTTTCTTTCTACAGACTTCACCTGAATCTATGATATGCTTACATGATTAGAGGGCTTTGGTTATATAAGAGCAGAGGAAAGAATATCAGAGAAATCATTTCAGGAATTTTTAATTTCTATCTGAAAAAATCCAGTATTGGGTCTATATGTTGGAACCTTTTTGGTTTTTACATATAAGTTGCACAGAACCTGTTTTGTCTCCATGCTCTACTGTGTCTATAGTCATGATAAATCATGACTTCACTTCCATCCACTAAAGCACACTCCTCAAGACAGTGGCTGGGCTCCTGCTGCTTCTGTGACCTCAAGTCCAGGCCTGGTACTTGATTCCAAGCTCTGGAAAATATCCCAGGAAATCTGTGAAATCTGTAATTCATGGCTTCAGAAAAGACTGAGAGTAGGTTAAAAGAAAAAGGAAGAAGGAAGAAATGGAAGGGATTAAAGAAGGAAGGAAAAAGAAAGACAAGTAAGTTGAATGAAGAACAATGACATTCAAAAGTGAAGCAAAGTGAAAAGAAAGAAGATACGACAATGTGACAGGGAAGGTAAGTGTAGGAAGTTATGGAAACACCCTGGCAATCCAATAACAGAGGGACAGAGAAGGTGTGGAACATGAGTGTAGTGCATGTTTTCAGTCATACAGAAGAATGGACATGTCATTTGCACAAAAATCAATGCAAGTGGAGATAATCAGATTAATCAAATCTGAGAAAGGCAAATATTGCATGCTTTGTCTCACTTTGGCTATGTATATATGAAGCTAAATTCGAATTAAAACTAGAGGGACCTAGAGGACTAATGGGGGGAGACGGCAAGGAAAAAGCTTTGGAGGTTTTATCATTTACTTTCTCAGAGCTGAGGCAAAATAACTGACCAGAAGCAATTTATTAAAGGAAAAAGGTATATTTCAGCTTACAGTTTCAGATGATAAATCTACCATTGGGAGGAAAGCATGGCAAGGCAGACAGCTACACGCACCTTCACATCAGCAGGGAGAAAGTGAAAAGAACAAGAGTGGCTAAAATACCTCAAAATGTGCCCCAAGTAATACTGTTTTCCAGCAAGGCTCTAATTCTTGAAGGATCCACAGCCTTCGCAAACAGTGACACCAACTGATGATTTAGTATTCAAACCTTTTACATTCAAATCACCACCAAGGGTTTGAGGGGGGTATGTTTAACATATAATATAAAGCTTACAATAACTTAGAAAACAAACAAAAAGATGCAAGGAAAAAAAAAAGAAAATCAATATTGAAGAAGCTAAAATTCCAGCAGGGAAAGTCTAAAGAAAATAATTCCAGGAGGGCATCTGCTGCCTGGCCTTGCATGGTGGCTGTGATGAGCTGCTTTACCAGTCATCATTTGGCAGATGCAAATCACCAAAGCTTTCTCTAAAAAGGCTTCATTCATTTTTTAAAAAATAAAGGTTTTATTATATAAGAATCAGGTTTCATATAATTTTTTGTTTCCCTTCTCCCTCTTTCTTCCTCATATGTGTCATCTCCCAACTTACTCTCCTTTCTATTTTCATTGTAGCTGTTTCCTTTTGTCCTTTCCCCCTTCTCATCACTTCTTGTTCCCATCTCATTATTTCCTGTTGTAAACCTCAGCCCATGTTTCCTCTCATATACCCATATTTACATACAAACAAACATTAAAATTAGGATACACACATGAGAGAGAACATATGATTTTTCTTTCTGGCTTTGGGTTACCACAATTACTGCTTTTTCAATTTTGTCCATTTTTCTGAAAATTCATAACTTCATTTTTCTTTAGATTTTTCTTTACTAAGTAAAACTTCATTGTATATATGTACCACATTTTCATTCTCCACTCATCATTTGATGGGCATCTAGGATAATCCAATTATAGTCACTGTGAATAAACATGGATGTGCTTGTATCTTTGTAGTAGGATATGAGTTTATGCCAAGGAAAAAAAGGCTATATTCATTTCTAGGAAATTTGATCACAAGGCAGTCTAATTTAGTATACACATGATGATAACTGGGAATTTAAATTTAGGTAGTAGGTCACTGCAAAGTCTAAATATGTCTGCATTTCCAGTGTAGACTACTAAATGATGGAAATCAACAAATAAATTACTATGAAAGGGAGTTTATATATTGTCTTGGGAGGGGGACAGCTGACTCCCTGGCAGGAGAAGAGCCACCCCTAACACATCAGCTTGGGCCCAGGTGAAACCATAGAGGAAATGGAGAGATGAGCAAGAATGCTGCTCCCACAGCAAGCCTGACAACCTGAGCTAGGGAGAAGACAGACACCATGGATACTCAAAACATTACAAAGCAGAAATCTAGAAGCTGCAATGGGTTTAAGACTAAAGTAGACTTAAAACTCAGCCACCATGGCTCAGGGAACTTCGAGGAAGAGTGTGCAGAAAGACTGTAAGAGCCACAGTCGGGGAATACCTAGAGGCATTGCCCCATCCCAAATGTCTGCTGCTTGTGCAGCTCTTAGCACTCCATTTGAGGAGCATTCCACTGAGGAGGGCCCTCAGTGGAATGGGGGCAGGGAGGAGGGAAACAGTGATACATACCTACACATGAATTCTACATACAAAGTCGCTGCTTATTAAAGTAAAAAAATTATTTTTTCTGAAATGATATCTTTTCTTTCCCAGTAACAGAGTTGAACAGTCCTGTTGACATATGCTCTTAAGAAAAATAGCAGTAAAGATAGAATGTGAATTTAATATGCTTCTGAACATTATTCCTGACATAGCTAAATACATAAACTGGATATAAATTGGATGAGAAAAGAAAATTTCTTAAAAGGGGGAAGGGAACAAGATAGGTTAATGAGCGGAGAGTATGACAAAAATATATTATATCTATTGGTAAAAATAATATAATGAAACTAATTAGGAATAATTAACCATTCTCATTCAATAGTAGCTGGATATATTACTATTTTGAAGTTTTTAAAATCATAGCTGAAGCTGGGTGTGGTGGTGCATACCTTTAATCCCAGCACTTGTAAGGCGGAGGTAAGAGGATCACAGTGAGTTTGATGCCACCCTGAGACTACCTAGTGAATTCCAGGTCAGCTTGAGATAGAGCAAGACCCTACCTTAAATAACAAACAAACCAAAAAAGCCATAGATGATTACAAATGTAAATCTGTCTCAAATTAAGAATTTCTAGTATTTTGGAGTTGACAATAAAATCCTCAATTCTTATCATGCTCTCAAGACATACCACAATTTATTAAGTAATTAAGTAATTTCTTTGCATAGTTTCAGTAATGTTTATGTTTCCATGGAAGTAGTATTTTCCTAAAACATACCCATTTAAAAAGCATTAACATGTTTGATTATTTCTTTCCATATCAGGACATATGTTATTTTAGACACTAAAATTATATAATAATTATAAGAGTTAATGATTTATTTTCACTGCACATCAAACCCCTACGTCTCCTGTGCAGCTCTTCTGAGAGTCTTTCTGAGCAATGGGATGAGAGCATTGCTTCATCAGTACATGCTTTCCATGACAGGAAGTTTCAACTTCTAGATTTATCAAATCGAGGATGAAAAGTTTGTATTCTTTGCAGATTGAATGTAAATTTCTCTAATTTCATTGAAATAGGGACTTACCAGATTCATATTGGCCATTTAGATTTTTCTCTGAGTGAACTCTGTTCATGTCCTCAATTCACAGGAGTTCTTACATGAAAATTACACATGAAAATGACTGTTGGAGAACCATCTTTGATAAACCTAAAAACAAACAAACAAACAAACAAAAACTCATTTTTGGATGATGCCAAGTCTGACTCCTGTTATTTCAATCTCTTTCATTAGGAATTAGGATCTCTATCACATTTCTCTGACATATCTGAGCATTTACTTCACTGCAATTGAGACACTTAAGTACCTACATATAACAACTTTGCCTATACTTAAGAGTTAGTCAAATACGAAACGGAGAATATTGACTTACATTTAGTAAGATAATATTTATTTCAGTTTGGGTGGAGGTAATATGAGATAAAGAATGAGATATCTTTAGCATACTCTCTAGTACATTGAAAAATCCAGACAAACACATTTTACAGTCATCTACATTCATTCACGGAATTGTAGGAAAATGAATTGTCTGACATTCCTTTTTTTTTTGACATTCTTAACCTTTAAACTTTAACTGACTATATTTACTTAAGGCCTGTTGCTATTTCATTCAGCCAAGTATGTTATGTTAATCTTTTCTAAATACAGAGAACATGTGTGTGCATGTGCACACACACACACACACACACACACACACACACACGCCTCCTCTACTGTTTGTTAAACCTGTTTTCATTTAATTCTTTACTACTATAAGGACCTTCTTTTTCATAAGCAGGCCAGATAAGTAAACTAAGCATGAGCGACATGAGTTAAACATTAAGTGGAGTGGAGGCACCAGACCCTGATAAGAGAAGAATGTGGGCCTGACTTTCAGAGTGAGAAATGTGAAGGAGGGGCAGTTGGTTTTGTAAACAGTAACCTAGATCAACCTCAGTGAACAGAACCAAGTCAGGCACAGGACCAGGAACACTTTTCTTCTAACGCACTTCTGTTTTACTTACTCAGATTTCAAAAACAACCAGGTTCAAAAGTTAACTGAACAGGTATTAAAAGTTAATGGACAGATGTATAATTGTGGTAGATATGAATTTCAGGATTCATGTGAAAATACTTGGTAGCTACATGTGAATAAGAGTCACAATCCTTTATCCTAGTAGATTCCCCACACCACAAAGGCTGTAACCTCCCAGATTCCTGGCTCTGGGCATGGACAGCTGTCCCTTTTCCTGAGCATTGTGAGTTATCTTCAGAGCACTTGACACTTGAGTATGATGTCTTGGAAATTCCAAGCCTGGCCTGAGAAATCCCCCAAATGTTATGGGCACTTTAAGTTTTCCCATTCATCAGTCTCTGCAGGCTTGAGGCAGAAGGGGATGGTTGCCTGAAGACAGATCTTCAGAAACACTGGACTGGGGAGGAACCATGACCGTCCTCCACTTTGTCAAGAACTGGGCTTCTGTGTTCAGAAAATATGCTCTGAGTACTCCTGGGTGCCAAGGTGTGCGGTGGAAGGAATATTTGAAGATTCTTTTGTTCTAGCAGCTGCCCTGGAATTTGGTTGCACAGTTTAGGGACCCAATAAACTTACTAGGGTGGACTTAAATCAAGGTTTTCCTATGGCTGATCTATGGAAAAGCAAAAATCCATATTCATTTAAATGTAGAATAAGATCTTTGACAAGATATATGAGAAAGAAAATCATCCTACCCATTTCTGATCCCTCATTTTAAAGGCAGCTTAAATTTTTCAGTTATGTCTTATAAAAAATCTTCAATATTGTTAAAGGATTTATGTTGGTATCCATTCACTTTAAAATCTGTTATATAAATTCTGCCTGTGTAAAATAAAATGATCACTTAGATTCCTTTAAAACTTAAAATGAGTCGTGCGTGGTGGTGCCTTTAATCCCAGCACTCAGAAAAAAGAGGTAGGAGGGTCTTTATTAGTTTAAGGCCACCCTGAAACTATATAGTGAATTCCAGGTCAGCCTGGACTAGAGAGAGACCCTACCTTGAAAAACCAAAACCAACTCCCTCCCCCCAGCAAAAAAAAAAAAAAAAAAGTCTAGGAAATCCAGCTTCACACAGACATTTGTCTTTCAAGTAATATTAATATTAATAAGATTTAAAAGCAGTGCTGACATTATTCTCAGTAAGCATATATTGTTCCCACCGGAGCCACATAGTAACAGTGTTGAAGTACAATTATTTTTGACTTTACATTTTACTTAGAGTTAGTTACAATTGTCACACTGCATAGGTTCTTGTGTGTTTTTCAAGAGAGCTTTTATAGAACTCAGAAACCTGAGGTGATGGCTAGCTCAAGACTTTCACTGTCTTTTCTAATCTGGTACTATTGTCTCTCAGCTCTGGTGGCTGGCCTTGTCAGATTAGTTTTAGCACTCTTCAGTTTCATTGGGTCTTTCCTGTAATTCATCAGTTTTTGATCTCTGTGCCCCAGGTCTCATGATTACTTCATGCTTCATTTATTCCTTTATAGCGAGTGGATAAGAAAAGGTGTATTGCAAGTAATTGTTTTGAGATATGACACATATTATAGTAGTTTTATTTTATTCTTATATTTAACTGATTCTATGACTAGACATGGGAAGTTAATTTCCCTCAAAGTATTTAATATATTGCCCCAATATCATCCAGCTTCCAAGAATATTAGTCTTGCCACTTTGAGACTTTGTAAAAATATTACATATTTTTATCAAATTTCCAATATTTAGCTCTTTATTATGTCTCATTGACATATTTTTTCCTTTATTATCCATAATTAGATATATTGAGTGAGCAAATAATGTGTTGGTATCCCCAGTTCCCCAATTTCCCTCTTCCCTTCCCCAATCAGCTGGATATTCTCCTCTGTGGGCAGTCTGGATTGTCGGGGGCGAAAGCCTTTGGGGGCCCATGGAGGCACACCCTGGCTTAATCTCAGGATGGCATTTGACAGCTTGTCAAGAGGGGCTTGGCTTAATGAGTTTCAGGAGGTAGTCCTGATTGGCTATTTGCATATCATGCTCACAGGTTCTCATCATAGACCAATAGCTCCCTGATTGGCAAGGAGCTCTATATATTATGGTTTCATTTATGCAAGAAGAGCAAGAGGAATGAGATCTGAGAGATCAATAAAGAGAGAACGCGTGTTCTTACACCCATACATGGTGTGAGTGTGTTTGTGTGTGTGTGTGTTTTATCATTGCCCCCGCAGGCGGTGGGCAGTGACAAGTGGTACCGAAACCCGGGAAATGAAAGGGAAACTAAAAGGAAATGAGAGGATCCATAAAAGTACCTAGGTAAGTGAGGCTCACCGAGAGGGCAGCTAAGGTTCAAGGTAGAAGTGACGAGATGAAAGTGCACTAAGAGTGATGAGAATAGAGAATTAAAAGTTCACTAGAAGTGATTATGAGAAGGTTCACTGAAAGTGGCTAAGAGGAAGTGAGGCATGCTGAGAGAGCGACTGAGGCTCATGGTGAAGCGACGAGAAGGGTTAATAAGAGTGGCTGAGGTTCGTGATAGAGTGAGAAAGATGGGCCTGTATGGAGAAGTCCCCGGGACTGCAGCCCGGGGAAGGGGGGAACGGACGCGCTCTGTTCTAGTCCAAGTAAAAGTGGGAGCAATTTTGGTTTTAATGAGAATAATTCAAGAGTGGCGGTATATAAAAGTTGACTTCTTTTCTGCATGGCATAGAAGAAGGGAAGACTGAGGCCAGACCATGCCCCGGGGCTGCCAGACAGACAGGTTAGGCAAAGAGCTCCACAGACGTCCCAGCCGAGAATAGTATGAGATGGCCGGGAGCTTTGGCGGGGAATTCTTAGCTTTTCTCCATTCCATGAGATGCAAATTCAGCCCCACGCAACAGTAAAGTCACGGAACCCAGTGCTCAGTGTGCTGTGCTTATGCCAGGAGGTCGAGCTTGGAGGTCTGAGAGATTTAATTTAAATTTAAAAGGCTTTCTCTCTGTCTATACAGATGTAAAAGCGAGTTAAGCCTCTGTTATTTCTCTAAATATATATGCCACAATATGGATATTTTTCAGCCAGTCTAAAATGCAGGTTTCTGTCTTGCCAGAATTCCAGGTGCAGGCACCCTGGGGCTGAAAAGACAATGGTCACTCAAGCAAGGCTGAGAGTTAGCCCCAGGGAGTACAGCCTTTTGTTTGAAGAAAAGGCCCTGCAGGCTAAATTCAATTGATTTGGTTTAAAGTTTTTTTCCTCTATAAAAGTCTTGTAACATATGAGACAGAGCGGAGACAGGAGGATGACAAAATGCTTAATTGACTAATAAAATTTCCTCCTTCTGGGTTGTTGAAGACATCTTCCTAATTCTATCATGCTTGAATTTTAACTATGATACAGATTTCTGTCTTCCCAGGTTAACCTCGATCAGTTTTGAAAATTCTACCAATGGGAAAATTGTCATACATATCCAAAAGTTTCAAGGTAACATTTTAAAATATAGTAAAGACAAATATGTGTTGGATGTCAATTTTCCTATGAAAGCAATTACTAGGGCTCATGGACTTAACAAAAGAAAGAACATATACTTTTGTGCTCCACTGGCTTTTTGACTTTAGGACAGAGCTCCTCCTATTGCTAAAATCCCGGAAATAGACATATTTTCCAATACTTCCTCATAAGTCCGTCTGGCCAACGGGTTTGTGGCAAATGAAAAGGAAATAAATATACAAGGAGAATTATATCCTCCTTGCGTTGCTGAATTCCATGATTGTATAGGTAAACTGAGTCAAAGAAAGACATAATGTTTCTTTCTCATCTATTTATCAATGATTAGAAACATTATCTGCTATAAGTACTATATGTTTTCTGCTTACTTGTTCTCTATTCCTTTCCTGGGGACTGTTTCTTGTCTCATCTACATGGAAGATCTCCTGTAGAATCTTCTGTAGGTTTGGTTTTGTGTTCAAATAATTGTAGTGCTGGCTAATTTCATGGAAAACTTTCATTTCTCCATCTGTTATGAAGGATAACTTTGCTGGGGACAGTAGTCTAGGTTGAAAGCAATACTTCTTCAGGCCTAGGAGAACTTTGTTCCAAGCTCTTCTGGCTTTTAAGGTTTCTAAGGAGAAGACTGAGGTGAGTCTTATGGGTTTGCTTTTGTAGGTGATGAGTTTCCTCATTGATTTCTTGTTTTTTCAAATATTTTGATTATATTTAGGGATAAAAAAGTAGCCTATTGATTTTTGCTTTTAGTGCAGCATAAAGGGAAGAATATTATTTAATCTTAATACAAATTCTGGTGCTAGAGAGATGAATCAGCAGTTAAAGGCACATGTTTACAAAACCTGACATTTGGGTTCAATTCCCCAATACTGACACAAAACCAGATGCAAAAAGTGGTTCATGAAGCTGAAGTACATTTGCAATGACAGGAGGCCCTGTTACTCACATACATATACACTGTTCTCTCTCTCTCTCTCTCTCTCTCTCTCTCTCTCTCTCTCTAATAAATTCAAGTATTTTAAGGATGATACTATATAAAAACAAGCTTTAATTAGAATCATAGCAGAGTTGAAAAAGAAAATTGATAAATTGATCATTCTGAGAAACATGCAGAGAACTCTTGTTACAAAAGTGCTTTGTAGGTCATTTGGTAGCAATTTATTTCTTTTTAAAAATATTTTATTTATTTACTTTTAGTTATTTGAGAAAGAGAGAGAGAGAGAGAGAGAGAGAGAGAGAGAGAGAGAGAGAGAGAGAGAGAGGTAGATAGAAAAAGTGGGCATGCCAGGGCCTCTAGCCACTGCAAACAAACTTCAGGTGCATGTGCCACTTTGTGCATCTGGTTTTATGTGGGTACTAGGGAATCAAACCTGATCCTTAGGCTTAGCTGGCAAGTGCCTTAACCACTGAGCAATATCTCCAGCTCAATTTATTTCATTATGTCTTTAATTTTTTTATCTAATAGAGCAGAATGTTAACTTTTTTTCTGAAAGATGTCAATGTGACAACTTTGGAAAAGAAGTGCTATTTGGGACTGACTGGATTTAAACATGCAACCTTATGGTCTAGAGGCAGACACACTACTTATTGTTCCTCCACAAGGCCTGAATATATCTCTTAATTCTAAAAAGGTAAACTACCTAAAAAATTATATTTAGTTTTTTTACATATGTTATAGAACTTTCTAGAACTCAAATTTCATTAAAGACTAATGATAATCATTTCTGCTATGAAAAGAATTCCATTGCAAATCCTTAATTATACTTTATCTATGAAACATCAATCCCAATAATGTATTTTCAACATTTGAAACATATCCTTTCAATTTACTTTTGTATCTTATAATTGTCCATAAATTCAGCTGACTCATGTGCAAATCAGATTGACCATAAACAGGTAAAGTTTCTGGTATGCCTAACAATATTCATCAGTATATGGAGTGAATACTGATATTGAATATTAAATGTTTTTCATAGGCTCGTGTTTTTGAACACTTGGTTCCCAGCTGGGGACACTGTTTTTTGGAGCCTTGGACCTTGGCTGGTGGAGGTGGAGGTCTTGGAAGTTTATAGCCTGGCCCCATATATGATCCTCCTCTGCTTCCTACTCTGTCATAATGTGAACAGAAGCAGCCTCAAACTCCTGCACACACCATGCTGTTCAGCATAGCTTCCCTGGATGATGGACTGTATCTTTTGAAACCGTGAACCAAAATAAGTCCATCTTCCCTTAAGTCACTTTTGTCAGGTATATGATCAGAATAATGAAAAAGTAACTGATATAAACTTAGATTTTCTCTATTTAATTTTGAAAAGTGATAAAATTGCATCAGATGAGATGGAATTGAATTGTGAGAGAAAAACAATTGGGATACTTCAGTTTAAAAATACACTTAAAATCAAACCTAAATTATTATAATGAGATTAAAAGATTTAAATAACTTTTAGTGTACATAGTCAAAAAGCAAGCAATTACACAGTTCTTTGGAATCATTTTAACCAATAAACCATTAAGAGTTGAAACATGTGCTGGAGCGATGACTCAGCAATTAAAGGTGCTTGCTCACAAAGCCTGACAGCCCAGGTTTGATTCCCCAGTACCCACAAAAAGCCAGCTTCTGGAGTATATTTGCAGTGGCAAGAAGCCCTGTTGTACCCTATTCTTACTTTCTCCCTATCTCTCTCTACCTCTCTTTCTTACTCTTTCTGTCTTTCTCTTAGATAAATAAAATATTTTAAAATATTTACAATAAGAATTGAAACAGAAGTAGATGAATTTATGATTTAAAAAGGCCTCAAGGGTTTGAGAAACACAGAAAGAGAATAAACCAAGGTGAGAGTCACTAGGTGAGAGTCTGTTTAGAGTGCATGATATCCAGTCTTCTGGATCCTGCAGATCCAATGCATGGTCCTCATATGTCTGAGAAACCAAGGTGAGAGTCAATGTTTAGAGTGCATGGTATCCAGTCTTCTGGATCTTGGTAGGCATGGTCCTCATCTGTCTTAGAAGACTTGAAGTTTACTCTCTGGAAAGGTACTTTAAGGTTCAGTCACCCCCATACTGAAAATGTAACCAAATCAATAACAGCATTGTGAACTTGATCCCTTTTCTCCATTGGCTTAAAGATAATGACTGCTGATTTATTTCTCCAAGGCAGTAAAATGGAGGATTCTTTTCTGGAGAGAAATTCAACACCTCCCCATAAAGACTCACAGGTGCTGAAAGTTGGAGCTTGTAAAAAATTAATTTCCAGATTATCCAACAGATAATAAATTAACAATTATTGTCCATGAGCACTGAACTCCTATTTAACCATTTTTCTCTGTGTATCTATCTCTCTCAGCCATGGATGGAACCCAGGGACTTGGCTCATGGTAGGCAAACATTATAACTTTAAGCTACAATTCCACTCCAGATTTTTATAGATTCATATTTTTTTTTGAGGTAGGGTCTTAGTGTCCTGGAATTTACTATGTACTCTTAGGCAGTTCTCGAACTCACAGTGATTCTCCTACCTCTGCCTCCCAAGTGCTGGGATTAAAGGCATGCACCACCACACCCAATTGTTTATTCTTAAATGTAAATTGTATGAGCTTTTCAGCAACCCTGAAAACTAGAATATAGAAGAATAATTCCATTATGATTTAGGACAAAATGATCAATGTGGATTCCTAGACAACTTAGTATTCTTTCAACTTAGTAACAAGACATAATCTTTAAATATTCAATATCTGGGACTTTTTATGTCATGTGTCATTTTGTAGTAAGCTAGTCAGGAAACTAGCAGAAGATGCTATGGGGTTAGAAATCAGGAGATCCAACAAAGAAGACAAGAAAAACCTTTGGCTGTTAGATAAGGAACACCAAGGTTGATGATGAGCCTAGAAAGCTATGCCCATTAGAGGACAAAGAACTATTGGAAGATGGAAAGAGTCCCTATATGTCTGAAGGGCTTGGTTTTCTCTTTGAGGTTCCAGGATGGCTGAAAATGACTAAGGTGTCATGCTGCCCAACTTCCTTCTCATTCTACAAAGCATGTATTGTTGACTGTGACTAGCATATCTTGTGGAATTCTTTTACAGTAGAAGAGCGAAGCCTGGGGCTGGGGCTTACATTGGGGCTGGGGCTCAGCAGTGTGAGCCACAACCCCAGGTGAGGCCCTGGGTTTGAATCTCAACACTACAAAACTGATGTTATTTCAACATTAGAAAATTCAAATATGTTCAGATGAGCTTAAAATAGGTTATTTGTGTGTGTGTGTGTGTGTGTGTGTGTGTGTGTGTGTGTGTGTGTGTGTGTGCCCATTTGGGGTCCCATGGGGGTATAACATAAAGAGTGAAACAGACTGAACATAGAGTGTGAGCCAGGAATTCTCAGTGTGCCGTTTTTTATGAAAGCTCTGGTAATTCTAGGGTGTCTGATCACCACAGGCCTGGGATTATAGATGCTTCACCCAGCTATATATGTGGGTTATTAGGATTGAATTTGAGTAGTTTTTTAGACCTCCTTAGGATCTTATACATGCATAGGAAGGACCCTTAACCACTGTGCTGCCTCTCTGGCCCTGGTCAAGTTTTATAGGGAAAAAAATTATGTTCCACCTTCCTCCAAGATTGTATGCTTTGCCTTCTGTCCAAGATCCTTTTCTTGAGATGCTTGATTCAGTCATTGCCTTAATCATTCAAGTTGTTGCTCAGTTATCGGGATCTACTAGGGCACGGAGAACAAAGGGTTAAGGATGTTTGAGCAGGTGAAACCCCATTAATTTGGTAGGCGTTTCCCAGCTCCGTCAACCCTGACTCCCAACCCCCAAAGCAAGCCACAGGAACCAGGCATTCCCATCTCAGGCCCCCTCCTGTTGGGAAAAGATAACCACACCCTACATGACTGCCCTTCCCCCTAATTACTGCTCCCCAGCTATTATCCTACAGGAACCTCAGAGATTCCAGGATCTATACTCACCCAGTCCCACTACCCCCCAGGAGACCTCACCCAGGCCCAGCTTGGATCACTCCAGAGATGATTCCTTGCTGACTCCAATAAAACAATATACCTCATCACTGCCGAATATGGGACATGGACTTGGGGGGAAAATATTGTTTTTCATGTCAATAAGTGTTATATGTTCTGTATTCCCCCACCCCCTTGGTTCCCTATTCCTTTGATCTGTTTGCCTCTCCCCACTCCTTTAACTCCCTGTTTGCATAGGGACCCCTTTGCCCATGGCCAGCCTCCTACATGATTATGCCACTAATCCATATTTAAAACAATAGGGGGAGATGTCAGGAACTGCTTGTTGGCACTACTAGGGCACGGAGAACAGAGGGTTAAGGATGTTTGAGCAGGTGAAACCCCGATAATTCAGTAGGTATTTCCCAGCTCCGTCAACCCTGACTCCCAACCCCCAAAGCAAGTCACAGGAACCCGACATTCCCATCTCAGCATGACTGGCAATGGGTGTCAGACCCAAGCAACAAATTTCCCTGTACTCATCCCCACTGACCGTGACTTGTCACGTATTTCCTGCCACTCAGACCCCCCAATTATACAAATTAGGTATTCACAGGTTGTCTGCACTCACCTATCCCATCGCAGACCGCTAACTCGCCACCACCCTGATTAACCAATCCCCTATTCCTCATCTCCTGGCTTCCTTCCCCCATAAATATAAGCTCTCCCAATTGAATAAAGAACCATGTGGATACACATCTGCTCACATCTGTACCTCACAGGACCACACCTTGTGTCGGCCCCCAGCTCTGTGGAACCACCCTGAGACAGCTTCCCACCATTTTACCTCTGTGGTGGCTAGCGGCGCCCCCGGAGGTGGAGAACGACACTCAGTCAACTCTATTTGGTTCAAATTATGAAAAAAATTTCCTGCTATAACTGTATACTAGTTTCCTCTCCATTTTCCTTGTCAGACATATGATCCCTGAAGTGTCTGTTGGAAAATATGAGACAGAAAATAGAAACAGACTGAGCTCAGACCTTTATTTAGCGGAGATGAGACATTAGTGGAGAGTGGGCAGCCATATCTGAAGCCATGTTCCTCCAAAGCCCTCTGCATCTTCCTTTTAAAGACTGTAAGTAAAGTTTTCCTGGGTCTGGGCATCCTGGGTGGGCTGTCTATTGAGGGACTAAAGGTGACCATATGAATGTGGATTGGGCTGGCTGCAGAGCTCTTTTCAAGAGGGCCTTATCTGAAATAGGGCTCTTCAGGTATGTAAAACATTCTCTCAGGTGTTATCCTGGGTAAGTACCTGTGTGAAAACATTTTTCCCATGCTCTGAGAGCCTCATCTTCCCTTCAGTGTCACTATTTGCTTCTGGTTTTTATATTGTGGTTCTTTCTGAGATGTATCCCAGTGCCCAGAATATAATATGACATGTGATAAGAGCTCCATGTATGCATGGCAAGTTTCTTTGGAGTATGACTGTTTTGTCCATTGCTGTGCCTCCAACATTTTGACAAGTGTTTGTAAGTATCAGTTCTTCAGAAACACATGTTGGTTGAATAAAATGAGTGGAAGAATGAATAAAATCAAGGATGATACTGTGGGAGTTTAGGAGAGAGACCCCACACAATGTTGCCAAGCTCTTCCTTAAAGCTTCCCAGTCAAAGCTTTGCCTTGCCTCCTACAGGATAAAAATGGCTATTCTTGTTTAATTTTTTTCTTAAACATGTATGTACTTCTTTCTGATGCTTTTTTTTTCTCTATTCCATACCCCAGTACCATAATAGCAGTTTGGGTAATTTCTTCAGAGGGGGGATTGTGACAGTTTCAGGCAAGTTCCATAGATACCCTCCCCTTGAGTGGGAGGTGTCGATCTAGAGCTCAAACCTAGGTGCTAAAACTGATTGGTCAGGTATGAACCAACCACCTTAATGCCTGCCCACCTAAGGCGAGAAATACTCACTGTCTCTTCCTCACACACATGGCCTAGAAGAAGTACCTCTGACACTCTGGGGACCAGTAAGGTCTCCCCAGCCCCACACTGCAGCCTATGGTGAGGGGTTGGATTTCTCTTCCACCTGAATCTTTCCTTCTCATGATCTTTCCCCTTCCTGCTTGTGTAGCTGAACAGCATAAATTCTGTTAAAACTCTCCACCTTTTCTCCTCACACTGTTTATTGGAGAACTCTGTAACTCCCCATGTTCCCATAAATAATAAAGTCTCCCACTATAGCTTAATATCTGGTTGTCTGTGAATTTAATTCTTTAACTTTGTAGACAAGAATTCAGGTACTCCTTAAATTTTGGGGTGCATTGGAATTTTTGCTGGGCATTATCTAAATTCTAATCCTCAGCTCACCCCATTACAATACTTTCATATTTTAAATAAAGTACTATTTTTTACAGTTGAGGACTTCACACAATTACAGAGAAGTAATATTATATGTAACCCATGAGTAATATAGCTTATTGATGTTTTTTAAAGTCATATGAAAAGAACCAAATATCCAAAGAAATGGAGCATGCCCTGAGTCAAAGGTGTGATCTGGGAGCTCTACATTCAACAAGCAGTGATGGCAAGTCTGTAGGGATGTGGCTGCCCTTAAGGTGAAGATGAGATTTGACCTGCTATTTCTGTGAGCCTTTGTTATGGAGTCCTACTTGTGGATTCAAATAAACTGTTCACGAAAGAAAATGTGAAAATGTGCTTTGAAATAGCAAAAAAGTACCAGTTTTGCGTGTATGTGTGTGTGTGTGTGTGTGTGAGAGAGAGAGAGAGAGAGAGACAGAGACAGAGACAGAGACAGAGACACAGAAAGATGTAATAACCAAAACTCAAAGTACTTTCATTTGCATGCATATGTATGTGCTTATTTACATCAAAACATTTGCCACTCTGAATTGTTAACTTCAGTGACAAATCTTTATGATAAATTAAGAATTGCTAAAAAGCAAACAAATGAGCAAAAGAATTGTTTATATTTTCCTACTGATATTTCTGTTCTTCTAGTTCAATGTCAATAATAGTGCCCAACTTAAGCTGGGAATTTGAGCAAGGTGATCAGGAAAACTGACTTCAAGCAGTTCAAATATGTTCTGCAAGAGCGAGCTTGTGTATTTTCTGCAGATCATACACGACCACATATGTAGAGGGCACTGGGTTTATGATCACTGAAGGAGAGAGGAACTGTCAGGTGCAGTGGGCACCAATAAAGCATTTTGTCTGTGCCTTGACTGTGTTGTAAATGGAACCTGCGGGGAGCATAGGCCAGCCCTAAGATCACTTCCAGAAATGCAACCAGGACATGAGAAGATGAAACCCATGAAATCAAGCACAAGTTTCACTTCTCCTGCTCTCCCCTGCTCTACTCCCATTGAGAATTATGGTGGTTTGAATCAGTTGCTCCCCATAAACTGCTGTGTTTTGCTGTCAATGCTCTACTACTGAAATATATATTATTTTTTTAACTTTTTTATTGACAGCTTGCATATTGTAGACAGTAAGCTATGATAATTCCCTCCTCCTCTCAATTAGTCTCTGTTTTGATGTCATCATCTTTTCCTTCTATTTTGAAGGTCTTATGAAGGTATTGTCAGGCACTCAAAGTAATGAATATCAAAGACATTTTGTGTCTGGAAGATTGCATTGTAAGCAGTCCTACCCTTCCTTTGGCTCCTATAATCTTTCTACCACCTCTTCCACTATAGTACCTGATCCTCAGAAGGTGTGATAGAGAAATCCCAGTGTTGAACTGTCACACCTTCTCAGCACTATGGTGACTTTTGAGTTATCCCAATGGTTAACCCCATCTGAAGAGAGAAGCTTCTCTAGCCAAAAGTATAAGTAGCATTACTATATTAGTATACTCATTTTAAAAAACAGTGTTCATAGGCAATTTGGAAGGCATAATATATCCATTTAGCAAGACAGCAGAAGGCATTACTCCCTTAAGTCTTATGACTTCCCTGACCATAGACTTTTGTCTAGGTCTTCAGTACCAAGCATATAGTCTCTTCCATGGAGCAGGCCTCCATTACAATTAGAGAATAGTTGTTTCTCCCATGACAGATGTGCCACTATTGAATCAGTTGGCTTATTTGGCCTGGCTGGCCAGTTCTAAGGCTTGCAATGTTCATTGTTCTTCACTACCATTGATTACTTCTCTCTCCTATGTACAGTCATTGCTATATACAGTCATAGATTTTTCTAATTTTCTGTCAGCTGGTTAACAGTGATATAGTTTCCAGGTTATCTCCAGCTTGATTTCTCAATAACCTGCAGTGTGAGCCTGTGGGGTCTTCAGCAATAGGGTCTTACCATCTTGTTCTGGTCAGCAACCATGAGCCTTGGCAATGGTCTGTAGAGTTTTGGGGGAGCCTCAGGAACCACTGGAAGGCATCCCATCCCTGGCACTGAAATTTTTCTATCAGCAATCTGTGGCTTCTGGGTGTGCCATTATCCAAAGAAGTAGATTTTCATATGGCTTTTTCTATGTGGGACCCTGCTGAAAGGCATGGAGGACACAGGGTTAAAGGGAAGTTGAGAATGATCTGGAACCCGATAATCTCATCCTGAGACCAGCAGGAGTTCAGCTGACTCCTTCTCTCCCCAAACTCCAGCCACCTGGCAGGCCCCAGCAAACCCTAATAAGTCCAGGCAATTCAAGGCCTGAATTTTCTGGAGTTCACATAATTCAGCTATAAGGTAATAACAAGGTCCAGACAATGAGAAAGTCCTTCCAGTTCATCTATGCAGCTGGCCCCAGCCAATCCTTCCATGAGACATCCAAGGCCACCCTTCTCCTGCCAACCCCTTGCCGCTTATCTCCCTGCCTCTCCTTTTCCCTCCTGCATAAAAGTACCCTCCCCAATCTAATAAATGAACTGTTCACTGCAGCTGTCTCCCAAGAGTTCTTCCTCTTGCATGCTCACAAGTTTCCAAGATTCTGTGCACACAGCTCAGTGGATGAACAGGGGGTCACTATGCAATGACCTCACAAGTAATCCACAGAACCACAATTTTAAACCTCTTGAATTTTGATTAACCCTACTCCCACCCTTCCTTTACCCAATCCTTTACCCTTACCCCACTTAGACCATGGCACTCCTAAATAATCTGGTCATTTACTCATGTTACAATGCCCACCCTTTAAGTCCCCTCTCTTGTCTTTCCTTTATAGCCGCTTTCTAGCTTACTGACTTTTACTCCAATTCACATACAAGTCTAGATTCTGTAGCCACAGTCTTGACTTTCCATCTAGTCTGCAGGTCTGTGTCTTTCAGTTGAGCCACTGAGGCCATTGAGGCCATTGATACTAAGAGTTATTATTGAAATATGTATATTGCTATTGCTTGGTATTATAGATTTTCCTGTTGTTCTTTACTCTTTATTACCTATTATTGGAATATGGTTTATTTTTTCCTGTTTTCTCATGCAAATGCTTTTCTTTCTCTTCAGTCAGGAAGATCCCTTCAAGTGTTTTCTGAAGAGCTGGCTTTGTAGCCATACATTCTTTTAGTTAGTTTTTATTGTGGAAAGTCCTTATTTCTCCTTCAGTTGTGATGGATAGCTTTGCCGGATATAGTAATCTTGTTTGACAGTTGTTATCATTAAGAACTTGGAATGCATTACTGTAAGCCTTCTTGCTTTTAAGGTTTTTGTTGAGTAATCTACTGTTATCCTGATGGGCTTCTCTTTAAAGCTTATTTGATATTTCTCTCTTACTGTATTCAATATATTTTCTTTAGTCTATGTGTTCAGTAGTTTAGTTATAATATGACAAGGAGAGGTTCTTTCCTGGATTTGTCTGTTGGGTGTTTTAAATGCTTCCTGTACCTGCATTGGAACCACTTTCTCTATTTTGGGGAAATTCTCTTTTATGATTTGTTGAAAATATCTACTATGCCTTTAGAGTGAAATTCTTCTCCTATTACTATACCCTGAATTCTTAAGTTTGATCTCTTCATAGTGTCCTGAATGTCTTGAAATTCCCATTCATACCCCTATTTGTCTTTCTCTTTGTTGGACTGTTCTAGTTCTGCCACCTTGTCTTCCAGTTTAGATATATTGTTCTTTACCTGATCCATTCTATTGGTGAGACTTTCTACAAAGTTTTGTATTTGACTTATGGTGTTTTTCATTTCTATCATGTCTGATTGGTGTTTCTTTATTATTTCTATTTTCTCACTCATATCTTGTATCAACTTCCTTATTTCCTTAAGTTAGTTTCCTGTGTTCTCCTTCTGGAGTTTGTTTTCTTCTTTGATTCCTTTGATTTCTTTGAGCATAGTTAAAAGTCATTCTTTGGAGTTTTTTGTCAGGCATTTTATCTATGTCAGTCTCAGTGGAAGTCATTTGTCATGGATTTATAATTTTTGGTGGAATTATATTGTATTGAATTTTTTGTTTCTTATAGTATAGAAATTGTCACATCTTGAGTTAATCCACTGTTTGGGTTTTCTAATTATCTGCTTTATTTTTGGACATGTCAATCAGAAGTTCTGTATCTTCAGGGTTGGAGACAAAGATGCCAGGTGTGGCTCTAATATTACTCTCAGAGTAACAACAGAAGTAACCCAATGTATTCTGGTTGCCTGCTATTCAAATATTCCACTAGGCTTGGTGGAGCAAAATACAGTCATAATAACCAACAGGGCAATATATACATATAAAGAAGACCAGCATAGTTTTTATGTAAGTGTGATGATTAAGTTTTGTTGTCAACTTGACCTTTTTAGTAATCTTGGGTGGATCTCTGAGGATGTTCCTAGGAAGGCAGTATCTCAGTAGGGGGCAGGATGGAAGGAAGAACAGGGGAGCTAGAAACAAATATCCTTTGCTGGGAGGGTACTGCAGAAAGGAATTTCCAGAGACTCAGGAACAAACAAGTCTGGAAAAGTATTGCAAGACTCTGCCCTAAGGCTTCATAAAGGGAAAGGAAATTTCTCTTCCTTGGCCTCTGCCTGGTTTGTTGGTATTTGTATTGTATTGGTGATGGGTTTTTCTCTTTCTGCTTGGAACTGTGAAAGGGGGCAAGCCTCTTTCACCTTTATGGAATTTCCCCTGGATCTGTAGCCTCAATAAATTCTTTCTTTCCATAATTGTGTCTGGTTTGGAGGTTCATCCCAGTGACACATGAGCTAACTATGACAGCAAGAGTGGAGATAAAACAGATAATTTAACAAAGCCAAAATTCCTCAAGGTGCATGTTAACTCATACCCTTAATCCTGTCAAATGGGAGACTGAGATTCCTGGTCTTTAATGGGTTCCAGGTTGTCCTGGGACTGAATGAGACTCTGTCTTCAAAAAAGACAGAAGAAAATGACCAAAAGGCCCTATAAATCAGGAGATATAAAAAGTGACAACTTCATTCTTAAAGCCTAGCTTACTTAAGAATGGCAAAGCTGACCAAAAGTATATCAATTTACTCTTACACATAACCTGCCCTGATATGGAAGGTACAATTAGCACTCAGTGCAGTCCTATATACCTGGCTTTAGGGTAAATATTACCCTAGTGTAAGATGGCCATGTTACCTTTTGTGATGCTGTGTTAGTTTGAATGCATGTCCCCCAATAGATTTAAGAGTTTATCAGGTTTTTTTTTTTCAGCTTCCTGGCAGAAGGATGTGTCACCTAGGCCAGAAGCCAGTGTCCAGCCCTAAAGTATTACTTGGGTAGATATGAAATTCCAGCTATATATATGCAAAAAGCAGTCAGAGCTCAGGCCTGAGTTCCTGCTGTTTGTTAGTTGGAGTTGGAGTGTGGTGGCTGGAGGTGCTATTGATTTTTTTCTCTGTATGCTTGGATCTGTTGAAGGGGGCCAGCCTCTTGCCATTCTGGAACTTCCCCTGGATCTATTACTTCAATAAATATTTTCCTCCAAAAATTGTGCCTGGTTGGAGATTCATTCCAGTGGTGTGTGGCTAACTACTATAGATGGTTTCTGTCTCACCTATGCTGATTGTGAGGCTGGTTCTCTGTTGCACTGTGGGCTTAGCTTGGCTGGTTGGGTCTGTGAGTCTGCTGTTCAGATCGGCTGTCTTAGATGTTGTGTGGCTGCAGGGTGGATCTGATACCTTGAAGTCACCAGATCTCCAGAGGTTCCTGATCCTGGCAGTTGGGGGAAAGGAGGGCGCCTGACGCTATAAAGGATCTGCTGGGCAGTCCCTGATATCTTCTCCTTCAGGATCTGCCTGCTGTCTTCTTCAAATTTCTTCCTGGTGTGAGTGGAGAATCCTCTCACAGTGATTCTGGTATTAGTGTCTCAAGGTTCAGGCATGGCCCTGTGTTGCTCTTACCAACTGACCACCAGAGCCAAAATATTCTTTAAAAAAAAAAACAATTTAAAAAGAGGGAATGGGATGTGGAAGACCAAGGATCAGGGAATGAGAGGCGACAGGGCTGAGATATAAATTTTTTGCAACTTGAATGCATGGGCATTTTCACCCTGAGGTATGGTCTTGTAAAACCCAGCGTTACCTGTAACTCACTCTATAGTTCTAGGGTGGCCTCTAACTCACAGTGATCCTCCTACCTCTGCCTCCTGAGTGATGGGGTTAAAGGCATGCTCCACTACTTATCAGAGGACAAGGTCTGTTACACTGTCAAAAGGTCTAACACATTGGTAGGGGATTGTATTGATTGATACAAACTGAGAGGTGTGGCCTTCAGAGCTTAAGGTCCCAGGTTCAGTTTCCCAGTATGCATGTAAGCTAGATGCATAGGTGGCCCATGCATCTGGCTTTCGCTTGCAGTGGCTAGAAGCCCTGGTGCATGCTCTCTCTCTCTCTCTCTCTCTCTCTCTCTCTCTCTCTGCCTCTCTCCCTGTCTGCATCTCTCTGCTTAATATATATATATATAGTATATGTATATATAAACATATATATATATATATATATATATATCTGTGTGTGTGGAAAAAGAGAGAGAGAGAGAAAGAGAGAGGTTTGCTTTTTTTTTTTTACAGCAATTGATTTCTAATGGTATGAAGTTCCTTAAGAGAATTAAGGCCACAGTGCAGGTCATTGATGCATCCTTTTCAGTCTTGAGTTTACAGAGTACAGTGGTCCCTTCTCTCTGCTATGTCAAAGGATCACTCCAGCAATAAGAAAGAATACCAGAGCTGCAGGCATACACAGAGAACAGGAAGATCAAAATTGTAATTTCCTGTATTCTTAAAGAAACAGAAAAACTGACAAGCTTCATAATCTTCCTCCTGGATAGGAAAATTTGTAGTGGAGATTTACAAATCGTAGAATGATATATTGATACAGGGTTTTTATTTCAAACCAATGACCCTTAAGCTTTTAGAAAAAAAATTACATTTTGAAATTATCATTTTCAAACAAATTGTACTTACATTCAGATCCCTGTTTGTAGATATACATATTTCTATTGTGATAACTAATTCTCACTTTACTTGGGATTTAAGAAATTGCTTCTAAGAATTTTTTTAAATCTGGTGTTAATCATATTCTCAGGAAGAAACACTGACTTTTAGCTTAATTCTTATGAAAAGCAAATTGATTTTACTTTTTGTTTTATTGATTACTTCCTATGATCCTGGAACCACTATTCCAATACCAATACCACATAGTTCATTCTAAAGCTCAGTACCATGATGAAAATAAACAAACAAAAACACTCCCCCCACAAAAAAAAAACATGCAGCTAAAATTCCGAGAATCATGAGAATCTTTCCTTGCACCAAATAATAATTTTAACTCACCAATCCTCACATAGAATACTACAAATGCTATTAGAAACAATTTCTACTTCCTCAGAAGGTTATTTAGTGTGGTAAATGATGGTACTTAAAGTTTGCTGAAACCCTTACAAGTGCCTGGGCTTGTCACTGATGCAGAGTCATCCTAAAGATGTGTGATTGTTGGTTTTATGTGTCAACTTGATTTGTCTACAATGTGCCCAAATCTTTGGTAAAACTTTATTCTGGGTTTGTCTGTCTGGATTAGTTTAATACTTGATCTGAGTGACTGGGTCAGCATATTATTTTCCTGGATGCAGTGAGCTCAGGGATCGAACCAAAGGCTCACCATCCTTAAGTAAGAAACTACTCTTGCCTATTTTGCTATAGGTAATTAATATAAATAAATATAAATGTATATATAATATATATTTATATATGCTATAAATAGGTAATAAAATATAATTGCTATAGGTAAGCTCTTATTTTTATATTCATTCAGGTCCTTCCAAATTAGCCTACAGTTCATTTCCTTCTAAGCATTTGTTTTGTGAGTGTGTTTGCAGCTGAAATATTTTTGGAACCATTCAGAAACTGCAAAAAATTCTGGACTTGTTCAAACAAAAAAGCATTAACAAATAAAGTAGGTTTGCATTGGCAATGAGGATTATCATTGTTGGACAGGCTACAGGGCAGTAAGTGGGCAGGAAGTGAACTTGCATTGGCAGTGAGGACTGTAATTGTTGGATAGACTTCAGGGTAGTCTGACATTTAGCAGTGAGCACTTTCATTGTTGTACAGGCTGCAGGATAGTATGAGATTCAGCAGTGAGGACTGCCATTGTTGGACAGATTACAGGAGGGTCTCAGATTCAGCAGCTTTCTTTCTAGTTAAAAAAGTTATAAAACGAGAAGTTTAATCATGCAGACAGGAAAGATGTGTAATATGTCAAATGTGTTTTAGAGACACTGACTCTTTTGTGACATACATTATTTGCATCTTAGCCTCTACTGATTGATTGAATTGTTTCTAGGCAAAGTGTCTAGGGCATTGGTCTCAAGACTGTCATTCTAAAGTTTGTCAGGGCCAGTTCTTACTGCTTTCTGTTTCCTTAGTACTGGAACAGTGCTTCAGCCAGACTCAATAAAATACATTGACTGGGGAGCCAGCTCAGTCCATTAAAGCACTTTCCAGGCAAGTGTAAGAATCTGAGTAAGGATACCCAGAACCTTCAGTGATTTGGGATCAGAAACAAGATTCCCAGGGTAAGCAGGCTAGACTGGCTTGAATTGGTGAGCTCTATGTTCAAGTGAGAGACCCTATCTCAATAAATAAGGTAAAGAATGATTAAGGAAGACAGCCAGTATCAATTTGTGACATCCATATGCATGTGCACCAACATCTAAACACACACACACACACACACACACACACACACACACACACACACACACACACGAAAGCCATAGGATTTTAAAGCTTGTTCTTTCTATACTGGGATGGCCTTTTTCTGGGAGGTTAGCCTGATCATCCCCATTTTCAGTTCTATTCTAAACTAGCTATCTCAGACGCCAGGTCATTGGCTTCAAATTACGCTATTGTTAGGCCAGCCCTGTGCTCACACTGTGATAATGTGCCAAGTACAACTGCCAAGCCTCCTAAGCGTGAGGCCCTTGAATCTGTTCAGCTTTGCTTTTTTTATTGTTGTTGTTTCTTTATTTTACCAGAATCTCTTAATTATGTATAATCTCGATGGCTAAGAAAAAAAGATGGAGAGGACTAGAAAAATGGCATTTTAAAAATGCTTATTAAATGAAGATGTATTTGAGTTGAGAATAAATTTTCCATTCCTTTTAGAAGCACTGCTGGGGAACTTTCCTGAACAAATGATCAATCTTCTGGAGAAAGTATACCTAGGATATCTGCTAAAGACATTGTTGTATCTCTCCATTGATGGGGTAGCCTTATCTCCACTTCCTGTGACTCCTGGTTAGTTGAACACAGCCCTTCTCTTAGAGCTTGTCTAAGTGTGAAGGCAACGACAGGATTTTCTCCTGTCCTGCCCTGTCCTACTTCAGCTTGTGTATAGTGTTGATGAATAATAGATGACCCATCTGCTGTTTGAGACTACACGCTGTGTGTCAGGTTTCAACAGAAAGTCTTAGTTTGTGTGTTATCTGGACATTCACAGTGACCCAACTATGGTACCCACACCCTTGTGAGACCATAGATCAAGCAAGCCCTGTTTCCTACTCCCAAGGGAAGGATAGAGATCAAAATCTATGACTATGAATGCCTTGAGCTTATTGTGTGAATTTAAGTCAGTGTCAGTATTTTGAAAGTCAAGTCAATCCATGGATTTAAGAACTGGACAGAAATTAAATGTGGAAAACTTTGGGTCATTTTCCAAATCAGTCTCTTCCAAAGATTTATTTGGAAACAACTGAAATATAAATTGCATAAATGTACATGTATGTAAATTTTTATCTGTGGCCCAACCAAGACCAACATTTTCACAGGAATGGTTGTGAACATAACAAAGTTCAATAAGCCTTGTATTACTCATCTCCTGTGGAACATTTAAAGCTGTCAGTAAAATGCTCTATATTAAATTATGATGCTGAAGGTCTTTTTGCAAGAATGGCTGTTGATGGTTTTGTGTGTGATAAGTGTCTTATGTATCCCAAAATGACCTCAAGCTTTCTAGGTAGCCAAGGATGACCCAAAACTTCTGATCCACTTGCTTCTTCCTCTTCAATGCTGGGATTATAGATGTGCACCACCATGTCTAATTTATATGGTACTACCAATAGAACATAGTGATTCCGGCATGCAACTGAACTTAATGTCTATTGAAGGGTTGTTGATGTCTATTTAGAAAACATAGGAGAAATTAAAAATAAAGAAAGACATCTTAGGGGATTTAACTATCCTTTATTCCTGTTGTATTGTCTGCATAGAAGGTACCACTGCTTGTAATCACCTACTTTTACTTATTCCTATTCCTCATTCATCACATTCACTCCATAAGAGCAGAAACACTTACTGTACCACACATAGAAGAACTGAATCAAAAAACTTCATACAGCACCTGTATCTCTCTTGTAAAAAAAAAAAAAACAACTCAGAGGCTTTCTACACTAGACTTTTATATATTTACAAAGCCATAGTTACTGGATCTGGTTAAGAACCAGGTCTTCCTGAGCTAGCTTCTGTGGCTTGGTTCCTTCCAGGTGGTCTCCTACTCAAGTACACTCAGCCAGATAACTGCAATTGCTTAATAATATGCCAGACTTCATTAGCTGTTGTGATGAATACAATATAATACAATACTAACCTTCTTCCCCCAAGGAATGTATTATCTAGGTAGAACAATGAAACACGCACACTGAAACTACTCCCCCAATGATTACTCCTCCTTGATGAGTAAAATCATTGAATCTTGTATTTACTAATGACACAGCATTGGGCACCCACATTTTACACACTATATCAGTAGCCATTACCACACTCATCCACCTGTGCATCTGTTCCAGTTCATTGCAGTCACTATGGGCCCATAGATAGAAAGTCCTGGGCTCCTTAGATGGCATTATTGGATTTGTCTTTCTGTAAGAGTCTCAGGCCTCTTCTTCTAATACCCTCTCTCCCTCCTCCTATGGATTCTGGAACCTGTTATGGTAATTAAGGACACCTGGGCTGAGTGTTAGGAAATCTTACCTCTTGCTCTCTTTCCCACTCACTTCTCTTGCTTCTAAACCCACCTTCCCTCCATATGGATCAGCTCCCTCCAGTCATTCCTGCAATTAAAATAGAAGTCTTGGGCCCAAGAAACTATTTGTCTGGGTTCCTCTATCTGTAATCCAGAACCTGAAATCCTCTAGGTTATTGAACTATAACATCTTTTTGTCACATAATTTGGTTCCTTCATGGCACCATAGGGAACAGGTGAGTTTTTATTTCATGACCCTAAATCAGGGCCTAGATTCATCTGGGAACCTGAGTCTGCTTCTTAGTATAGGGCAGGTAAAAACTCAATGTTGTCAGCAGAACTGTGATGGTATCAAAATAAAAATGAGTCACCTAATTTCAGCTTGTGAAGGTGGGGCCTGGGAAACTAGAAGAGAAGCGTTGTTCATTAGCAGGCCTGAGAACACACCACCTGCTGGACTGAATATCCCACAAGTCATTGTCGTCGCCCCCCCCCCCCCAAAACCAGACCACCAACAGCATGCCAGAGTCTGCTACCATCAACCCTGGTTCATGGATGGAATGTGAATCTGAGACACAGACAGATAGGAGATCTCAGGAGGAGTCGCTGGACAGTTTCATTGCTGCAGGGGAATTATTCATCAGAGAATCCTCCTAGGGAAGTTGCTAAACTGGTTGGTTTGCTGGGTGTTTGGTGGCAACTTTAAAGAGACATTGCTCCACGCCTATAGAGATTTTTATTTTACATAAAAATGATACATGGAGAAAGTAGTAAAAAGATACATTATCCCATTACAAAGTAGATGGGGCATCTTTCAGTTTCCATCATTAAAAATGATGCTTGAAAATGGGCTAATGAATCTGACATAGTTATGCATCAAACACCCCATTCAAAAGAAAGATTTCAATGTACTTTAAAGGTGTTTTTTTAATCTGTGAATGATTGATGATAAATTGGAAACAAGCCACATATTGTTGTGAGGAAATCATGATAAAATAGCACGCACTCAGTTTAGGGACTATACACACATGTGCACACATACACACCATAAGCAACCTTGCTCAATTGTAAACCAAAGCATAATATATACACAATTGTTTGCTTATTATTCTTTTTACAGTGAAATTCTTAGATAAAAAGAGTGATAATTATTTTTGTGTGTGTGGAGGTCAGAGCATGACTTTCAGTTTGGTCTTTACCTACCTTATTTTGAATCAAGGTCTCTCTCTCAACTCTTTCTGTTTTTGTTGACATGCACACTTGCCTAGAGCTACTGAGAAAGTCTCCTGTAATGGCCTGCCTCTCATCTCGCCATGAGGATACTGGGATTACAAAAGCCCCATGGCTTCTGGCTTTTTATGTGGGATCTGAGGATTGAACTCAGGCTGGGTTGCAAGCACTTTATCTACTGAATCATCTCCCTAGCCCCAAGAAAGAAATTACTTCACAACCATATTTTTCACTTGGTTTTCTGATAGCATTGATTTAGCAGGCTTCTCTTCATGCCATGTATCTCTTTAATGAATCATAACAGGAAGTTACAATTTTAAAAATTCAATGAAATTATGGCCAAACTGAGTGGTGACCACCAGTAGTCCCAGCTAATTTAGAGACTGAGGCAGGATAATCACTTGAGACTAGGAATCAAGATCAGTCTGATCAAGATAGGAAGATTCTCAACATTAATGCTATAACCAGGCATAGTGGCTCACACCTTTAATTGGAGGCAGAGGCAGGAGGATCACTGTGAGTTTGAGGCCAGCCTAAGACTACATAGTGAATTCCAGGTCAGCCTGAGCTAGAGTGAGACCCTACCTTGATTTGAAAAAAAGTCTAGAAAACAATCAATCAAATTAATAATTTGACTTGATTTATGAAACGCTCTCAACATTCCCTCTCTCCATAGAATGGATTGGATGGTTCTTTTCTGAGGTGTCACAGATCATGGTTTTTCTTTTGTTTTCTTTCATTTATACCAAAAACTCATACCTGAAAAGCAGCTGTGTAACCTGTGGTTTGTGGAGTAAACTGCTAACTCTATCTAACATTTCTGTTTTATAATGAAGCAGATCTTGAGTTGGATTTAGCATGTAAATAGTCTGTTTCTATTGATAATATGTCCTATATATTTATTCTACCAGATATGTAGAAGACTTCAACTCTTCCTATAAAATATCAATTTAGGATCCAGGCATGAAAACAAACTTCTGTACTATGTTTAGATATTGCCAGTGACCACTGTAGATGGCAAGCCATCTGCTATATCAAGACATAATAATTTGCATAAATATTATCACATTTAATTGTCACAACAGTTTGGTGATGTATAATTTTTCTCATTTTACAGAGATGAAGAAACAACAACTCAGAAAAAAGGGCAGTGTTCAAGACTTTATTCTATCAATATAATGATAATGTTTTTGTACATAGCTTTTTCATCTTTTCACATATCAGTGTGGAATATTTAAAGTTATTTCTTGCCAAATATAACACATCAATCTCACTAAAAGAGGAATGTTTTGAGGAAAAGGAAGAGTGATAGATAATTTTAAAGGAGGAGCAAAGAATAGAAATCTCAGACCCTATGATTATGTTTTATAAACAGAATAAAATTTCTAGTTACATTCACATCACTATGACACAAATACATGACCCAAACAATTTAATGCATTTTGGATTCTAATTTCATAATTTATGCCCTTGTAGTAGGAAAAGCATGGCTGATTGGCTCCGTCCATGGTATTAGGAGCAAGAGGTAGAGGCTACTCATGCCGTGATGGACCAGGAAGTAGAAAGTAGAGTGCACAGTGGGATTTAGAGGCTGTGCATATCCTCCAAAAGCCTGTGCCTAGCTATCTATCTCTACAAGTAGTCTACCTCGTGAAGGGCCCACCATTTCCCAGACAGGACCATCATCTTGGGACTAAGCATTGAAAACAATAATCTGAGGGGGGACAGTTCAGATGCAAACCACAACATATCAGCATTGGCCCCCAAAGCTCATGGTGAGACAGGCTCGCTCACAGGGAGTCAGAGATCCATGACTGACTCTCTGGGTACTCAACAAAAGAAGGGAAATTATGAATTATGAGATTTGTTTTAGATAAAATTAGGATGGAAAGCAAATCGGGAAAGCCAAAAGGAATGCTCCCCTTCCTAACAATTTTATAAAATAAATGAGACTGTTCTGAAGATTAAAGAGGTGATGTTTTCTTAGTGTGGAACATAATATGTAAGCTCTCAGTAAACATTTCCCCCACAATTGGATTTTGAAGTTCCAAGCGGTCTTTAGTTCATTTTCTAGTTAATGTTCTTCAGTTAAGAGCACTTCTTTATTCTTACTTTTCCTAAAACCCTGAATCAGTTACATTTTTTCACTACTGTAACCAAATAACTGTCAAAGCAACATAAGGGAGAAAATGTTTATTTTGGCTTACAGTTTGAGGGGCAAATTTGTCATGGCAAGGGAAGGCCAGGTGGCTATGTGGCAGAGAGAGTAACTGGCAGCTGACACATTTTGTCATCAGTCAGGAAGCAGAGGTTGGATAGGAACTTGGCCAGACTATAAACTTCTAAGCCCACCCCTTAGAAATCCACCTTCTCTACCTAGCCTCTACTTCCCAAAGAGCTCACAATTTCCTAAAACAGCACTTCCAGCTGGAGACTAATTTTTATAGCACCTGAGTGTGTGGGCAAATATAACTATAACAGAGTCTATAACCTGAAACTTACATAGATTTCTAGCTTAAATCTGATGGCAAAACATAGAGATGTTTGGAATAATGGCAGTGAGTCTGCCAAATTGGGATTGATCACTTCCATTCACAGTGATTGTTAATTTAATCACTTGCTCAGTGAGTCTTTAGGACATCAGAAGGGCTATGACATTTTTGTCTTGGGAGTTAAACATATACCATACAAGGTGATTAAAGATTGGGAAACTTTAATATGAGGGAAAGTGTCCTCTAGAGAACTATTACCTATACATGTGGTAGTTAATATAAGTTCCTGCTAGCAAAAGTTATCCTTTGCATATATAGGAAGCACAAATATATATATGTATATATATTCATAGATATGTATTCATATACAGAATATATAAATATGTATTTGTATATATTCATATACAGAATATATATATATATATATATATATATATATATATATATATATATACATACATTCTAAAATATGCCTGGATCCACTTACAGATGTACTCCTGTGACAAGACAGCCATAAGAACATTCATGTGCACAGGTGAACATTTTCTGGTTCCCATCCATCTGTAGGTATCAACTTTATTCCATGAAAACACTAAATGGGCCTGATCTCTACCTGCCCATCCCTTTTTAATGCAGCATTTATAGGTCTGGAGCAATTGCTTAAATTTGTTTTAATAGAACAATTTTGCCACATGATGCCAAGTATATAGACTAAGTGTTATTATCAGCTTAGAATTTTATGTTTCATTTATATTGTGGCCTCTGTATGTGTCATGTATGTTTCATGGCATAGATCCTCAGGCACTGATGCTTTTCATGCCAACACCCTATTTACGTAATTGCAAACATCATTACAGTGAATTACAGCACACTGGTAGAGCTAACTCCTAAACAAAGCTTAGTGTGAATTTTACCGAGGTCATATTCTCTGAAAAATTAATGGAAGAAGAAAAACTGGGAACTTTAAGGCAGACGGAAGAGTGAGATAGCTTATATGTGCCTAACTGTAGATGCCAGAAATATTCCTTAAGCTAAGTGGTTTTGGTGAAAATAAGAGCACTTTAAATGTCTTATGCTCACTGACAATAACACGATTAAAGTCAGGCATCATGGCATATGTCTATCATTACAGATGTGGAAGCAGGAGCATGACACTAGTCTTGAGCTAGCCTCAAGACCCCCCCAAAAAACAAAAACAAAAAAAACAAAAAATAAATAAATAGGAGTACCAATACTTTCAATTTATTTTCTCATTAGATGAGGGGCCATCTTTATTAAATTATCAACAATGGGATGCTCTCAGTGAAAAATTATCTACTTACTTTTAAATGTTTTTATTTATTTACTTGCAAGGAGAGAGAGATAGAAAGTGTGTGTATATGAGAGATAGGCATTCCAAGGCTTCTAGCCACTGAAAGCTAACTCCAGATGTATGTGCCACCTTGTACATCTTTCTTTAAGTGGGAACTAGGGAATCAGACCTGGGTCATTAGGCTTTGCAGGCAAGTGCCTTAACTGCTGAGCCATCTCCCCAGGTCCTCTACTTATTTTTTATGAGATATCTTTTGGGTTTTGGAGTTTTGTTTTTAAAATTTTATAGCAAAGCCCACAGACTGCATCAGTCTGAGATTTCAATAACTAAACTTTATCCAATGATTTCTAATTTAAAATATTTTAATGAACTTAATAATGTATGGTAGCACATAGTAAAATAAAAAACGATCGAAAACAAAGAAAGCATTCTTTCTACATGTGACATATAAACAGAACAGAACAGGGAGGGTGCTAGAGGGAGAAGAAACAAAGGGAACCAGGGGACTGGGAGGAGATAACAAGGAACTAAAACAAACTGCATTTGAAAATGCCAGAGGAGTGATACCTAAATCTCTATGTATTATAGTATTTAGAATATTCTAGTATTTAGAATCTCAATATTCTAAATACTAGAATATTGAAAGCAGTAGTTCTATGTTACCTTTGTATAATGAACCTAAAATTACAAATCACATTTTCCCACTTTGGTCAAAAGCTTCATCAGTTTTAAAGTCCACATGTAACTAGAGAGCAATTGAAAGCAAAGTCAAATGTAAAAAGTCACTTGACATTGTTGGTCCCTGCCCTCATGCTCACCTCATACTTTCTTTGCTTTATTATCACTTGAACTATAGTCATGTCAGCTCTACAAAGACCTTCCTTCTCAAGTACTGTTATCTCCCTACTATTCTCTGGTTTCCATCTGGCCACTGGTGTGACACTATCACCCTAACACTCTTTCTGAGTGTAAGGTCAGCCATAGTCAGGAGGGGGAAAAAAGTGTTCTTACTCCTCTGGCCACAAGGAATGACCATACACAGATAGACAGACCTGGGCTTGCATGCAGATGGCTGTCTTGATGTCTGTAACTCACACACAAATGAGGTTCACATCATTCTGATTCTTCTTCCTTATTGAAATGCCACACTTTACTGAGGATTTGCTGAAAACCAAATCAACCTCTTCCTTTTTAAAATTCTTTTGCCAGAATGCAAGTCCTGATTGTGTGTGTGTATGAGTATATGTGTGTGTATGTGTGTGTGTGCGTGCATGTGTGCATGTGTGTGTGCATATGTGTATGAGTGTGTGGGTATGTATATGCATGTGTATGTATATATGAGTGTGTGCGCATGCGTGTATATGTGTGTATGTGTGTGTATATATGAGTGTGTGTATATGAATGTGTGTATGTGTATGTGTGTGAGTGTGTGTATGTGTATGTACATGTATGTGTGTGTATGTGTGCATGTGTGTGTGCTTGTGTATGAGTGTGTGTGTATGGGTATGTACGTGTATGTGTGTGAGTTTGTGTGTGGGTATGTGTGGGTGTATTTGTGTGTGTGTGGACAGAGACAACTTCAGGTGTCATTCAGATGCCCTCCACACACTTTCTTTTGTTCTTTCTTTCTTTTTCTGAAATGAGGTCTCTCACTGTTGTGGAGCTCCCCAAATAGACTAGATGGCTGGCCAGACAGAAATAATTTTTTTTCACTTGGAAGTATATGTCTATTTGAAATGAATTGAAGGTATTGCTGATAAAAATGAGACTTTCTCATGTTGGGCTTTTTGGCTGTATATTCTATTCAATCTGTCTAAAGTTTCTTCAAAGCCCCCCTCCCTGTCCTTCCAGCTTCTCATTGTGAGTTCTTTTCTACAAAATTTCATGTTTCTATATTTTTCTCTCTGCACTTCCCAAAAGGTAAGTTTGTAGGCAAAAATCAAAATTATATATCAAGCCATGTGACCGGGATACTGAGCAATCTTCATGGGTGTGGCATGGGTGGAGAAGGGGTGGAGGTCCTCGTGCATCCACTCACTGTGTGTCATTCTAGTGTACAGGTGATTCTGGAGCACAGTGCCTGGCTCAGGAGGGTTCTGCCACTCAACTTTCTGGGCCTTCTTCACTCAAAGCACACTTTCCTCAAGCAGGGGAATTTGAATCTCTGGAGGCATGGTTCAAAAATCTCTGTGAAACTCCCCAGTGGATTCTAGTGCATTCTAAAGTATGACCTAAGCTGTTTTGCTCTTTTCTTTAAATGACTCCTTTCCTTGCTCTTATCATCTGGTTTGAGGGCTTAGGGGGTGGAGAACATGCAGTTTGAAGAACTTTCTTCCCTTTTGCTCTTCCATGTTTTGTTTTGTTTTTCCTGGTGGGGATGAGTATTAACTTGACACTTTGTGGAAGTAATAGTGAGACCAGATAACTATGACAGGTGTGAATAATGTGGTTGTGACATCTATAGTTAAACACTAGACTAATTATTTGTTTCTAATCCACATGGTGATGGTTTAACTTTAGGTCTACAAGGGAACATTCTCACATTTTCTACACCCACCAAACGCTCACCAACCTAGCAATATTTGTCTCAATTGTCCAATAATGATCTCACTCTCGACTCTGTTTTTATTTTTCAGAAGGCAACATGAACCGGGGACAACTGAATTCCACCAAAGGGATATGACTTGACGGGGGACACCCAAGCAGGAGAACATTCACCTCAAACTCACCATTTAGAGCCCTAACGCAACCTCTAAGGAAGTGAGATGGTGAGCAAAAGAGCTATTCCCACAGCAAGGCAGATAACCTGGGGAATGACAATAGAGACAGGCACCAAGGGTGCCAAAAATTGTCCATAATACAAATCTACAGACTCTTAAAAACCTAATATTTATGCAAAATATAAACTCATCCAAACTAAACACAGAGCAGATAAATCTCCTAAATAAACCTATACATCAATCAAAATTGAAAATGTAATAAAAAAATTTCCCCAGAAGGAAAATTCCAGGTCTTGATGGATTCTCAGCCTAATTCTACAAAACCTTCATCACAGAACTCAAACCAGTCTTTCTGAAGCTTTGTAAAGAACAGGGAATACCTTCAAATTCCTTCTATGAAGCTTTGTATCAAAAAAACAAAATGGGGGGCTGGAGAGATGGCTCAGCGGTTCAGGCACTTGCCTTCTGTGCCTAAGGACCCAGGTTCAATTCCCCAGTACCCACATGGGCCAGAACCAAAAAGTGGTGGCCCTGGTGTGTTCTCTCTCTCTCTCTCTCTCTCTCTCTCTCTCTCTCTCTCTCTCTCTCTCTCTGTATCTCTGCTTGAATATGAATAAATAAAATATTTTTAAAAATGGGACAAAGATAAATCCAAAAAGCAAAACTATAGACATATCCCTGATGAACTTCGATGCAGAAATTCCAAATAAAATTCTTGCAAACCAAATCCAACAACATATTAAAAATATTATCCACCTGGACCATGTAGGTTTCATACCAGGATGTGGGTTGGTTCAACATATGGAAATCAATCAGCATAATCCACCACATAAATAAACTTAACCACAAAAACCACATGGTCATCTCAATTGATGTAGAGGAAGCCTTTGATAAAATAAAACATGACTTCATGATCAAAACAGTTGAAACACTTGGAATAGAGGGCCTATACCTCAACATAATTAAGGCCATATACAAAACTCCCAAAGCCCAAATAATACTCAGTGGGGAAAGACTCAAGTAGTTCCCACTAAATTCAGGAACAAGACAGGGGTGCCCACTCTCACCACTGCTCTTAAACATAGTCCTTGAAGTTCTAGCTCAGGCAATAATACAGGAGAAAGACATAAAAGGGACACAAATTGGAAAGGAAGAAATGAAACTATCCCTTTTCACAGATAACATGGCCCTATATATATCAGACCCAAAGGTGAGTACCATCAAACTACTAAAGGTGATTAATATCTTCTGTAAAGTGGCAGAATGAAAACTTAAAACACAAAAATCAGTAGCCTACCTGTATGCAAATGACATGCATACAGAAAAAGTAATTAGCCAAACAGTCCCATTTTCAATAGGAACAAATAAAATCAAACACCTTGGAATAACACTAAAAAAGGATGTGAAAGACTTGTATAATGAAAACATAAAAACACTCAAGAAGGAAATTGAGGATGATGTGAAAAGATGGAATGATCTCCCATGCTCCTGAATAGGTAGAATTAACATCATGAAAATGGCAATACTTTCAACAAGCTATATACAGCTTCAATGCAATACCAATAAAAATACCAGCATCATTCTTTGCAGACATATAAGAAATAATCTCCAAATTTATTTGGAATGGGAAAAGACCTTGGATATCCATAGCCATCCTTAGTAAAAGAAGCATCTAAGGCTGTGTGATGGTTAGGTTTTGTTGTCAACTTTGATCTTTTTAATTATCTTGGGTGGGTCTCTGAGGATGTTTATAGGAAAGCAGCATCTCAGCAAGGGGCAGAATGAAAAGAAGCTCAAAGAAGCTGGAAGTAAATCTTTTTCTGTGTGGGCCACGCAGGAAAGAAATTCCAGAGACTCAAGAAGCCATGAAGTCTGGGAAAAGGTTGTGAGACCCCACCCAAAACCTATATAAAGGGGAAGAAATTCTCTCCTTGTCCCTCCTGTCTGTTTGTTATTGTGTGTGTGGTGTAGGTAATGGGTTTTTCTCTCTGCTTGGACCTGTGAAGGACGGCCAGCCTCTTGCGCTGTTACAGAATTTATCCTCAATCTGTAGTTTCAGTAAACACTTTCCTCCCCCAAATTGTGCCTGGTTTGAAGATTCATCCCACTGGCGTGTGGCTGAGTACAACTGATTTGGTACCAGGAGTGGGATGGTTTGCTGAGATGACTCTGACCATGTTTATTTTGATCTTCTGGAATTTGTGTGCTGCAGGAATGGACATCGAGAGACCCTTCAAGGTCCGGAATGGTAACCAGCCCCCAGGTGGCAATTAGTGTATTGCTACAAAGCACTGCACAAGCTGCCAGGGGAAGCTAATCAACGACAGCTGGAGTAAACAGAGACAACTGGCATGAAACACAGTCTGTGGCCAAGAATAGGCTGACCATACCTCCTACTAGGAGAGAACAGTGAACCAAGAAAGGAGCACTTGTGCAATGGAAGAGCCTGGGCCTGGGGGAGACAATTAACAGCTTTTAAATTTGACCAAATATTCCACTTAGGGAGGGGGAGCCCTTGACTGGAACTGGGAATTCAGGGCGAAATGCACCGGATCCCATACTCTTGGGCTCACAAGAAAATATGCACTATGGGAGCGAATGATGGGGAGGCTACTAAAAATAGAATCTTGATAATCCAGAATTGTGTATATTTGTTAACCTAGACTGATTTCACTCTCCGATGGAGAATGTGTTTGTATTTTTCAGGATGCAGCAAGAGAGCTGTGGCCCATCTAATCCTACCATCCGACCATAGGCAGATAGCTGAGATCCTGGCAAGAGATGAGCCACCACAGCCATATTGTGGAGGATCCATATGGAATCCCACAGAGAATGACGGGATGAACAAGAGACCCACAGCTACAGCCATTCAATCAACACAGGATAAGTCAGGGTGTCAGAAACCAACAATTTTCCACACAAAGACCCCTAAGCTCACAACATTAAAGCATCCTTAATACCCACCCACCATGACTCAGGAAACTGAGCGGAAGAGGGGGTGGAAAGATTGTGAGAGCCGTGGTGGGAAATACTATCCAGAGGCATGGCATCCCTCAGTAACAACACACTTGGGCCAGGAGAACCAGGCTGAGTACTAGGCTATCCATGGTCCACTGTTACAAGAACTAATCCAGACAACCAATGGAGAAGGATATCCAGCTGATTGGGGATGGGGAGGGAGGCCATTGGGGAATTGGGGATAACAACTCATTGTTTTTAGACTAAATAATGTAACTCATTATGGACAATAAATATATATTTAAAAAAGTCTTGTGGTAACTTATGAAGTTCAATATTTACTTCATTCAGTAATAATTCAATATAAATAAAAATATGTTTATAAAAAACTCATGAAAATATTTATGAGTTTATTTGTAGCTATAAAGAATTGGAAATAAATAAATGCCTTTCTGTAGTGAATGGATAAACAAACTATGGTATTCCACACAATGGAATAATACTTGATCATAAAATTGAGCAAAATTGATATTAGCAACATGGTTAAAGTATAAAAGTATTTACTAAGCAAAAGAAGTCAGTCCCCCACAATACATCCTATAGTTTTATGCTTATACACCATTTTATAAGAGCAAAACTTTAGGTCAGGAAGTGAATTAGCAGCTCCTAGGGGTTAAGAATGAGATGAGGAGCTTACCATGAAGAAATATGTGACAGTGGGGAACTGCTCTCTATGAGAATTCTTATGGTGGATACATGATTTGATGTATTTGTCAAAATGCTTAGAACTCAGTACTATAAAACATAAATTGTAGTAGGTGAAATTACAAAAGTGGTTAAAAATATGAATTATTTATATTGTTAAATTCAAGTCCAAAACTGGAGTACTTTTCTAGAGGACATTTAGCAAATATATAGCAAATACAATCCAAATTTGTTTTTATTCTTTTAAACTTTAACTCCCAGGTGAGTAAGATGCCTTGGAGGTCACAGGTCTTCTCTGGCTGTAGTCAGCACTGTGTCCTGCCACTGGGGATCAGGGGGTTCCAAAGTAGTAGTAGTTGCTCCTCTTCCCCCACCATATCCCAGATGGGTAGATGGTAGAGATCACCCTGATACCCTCCTGGCAGGTGCCTGCCAGAGACCTTTTGCTCCCTGTGTGGGGTAGGTTTTTGACTTTGAGAAGCCAATGCGAGAGGCTCCCCATTTTTCATCATCCTGGCTCGGGTGGCTGGGTATGTAGGTCTTCCCTGACAACTCCTATACAGGCGGAAGGGACTACACTATCCTTAGTGAGCTGGCTTCCTGGTGCAAGGTTTCTTACCCTCAGCAAGCTGGGTCCCTGGGTAGAAGCCTCCCTGTCCTCTTCAAGCTGGGTCCCCAGGTGAAAGACTTCCTACCCTCAGAGTGCTGACTTCCCAAGCAAGGTTTCCTGCCCTCAGGAAGCTGAGTCCCCTGGCAGAAGCCTCAGGCCTTCAGGGAGCTGGTTTACAGGAGCAAGGTTCCTTGCCCTCAGCAACAGGGAGAAAGTACTTCTTAAAACACTCCTTCCTTGAAGACAATGCTAGATTAAAACTTGAATGAGCATCTGTCTCATTCTGTTTGTTCAGTTAAGCGTGTTGAAGATAATGTGCATCTTAATATTCATTAAAAGGTTCATCTCTTAACATTTTGTTTAAATTAGTCCTTTCTTCTCCACAAATA
>PVHP010008751.1:0-34267 GCA_004024765.1 Zapus hudsonius
GCCCGGCCTCCTCGGGGTGACCTCACAAAGGGCCGCTCCCCGCCCCTCGGGCGCCACCACGTGTGTCCCCTCAACTCAGTCCCCGGCCGGCCGCTCGGGGCAGACGAGGCGGCGGAGGAGGAAGGTGCCCGCGGTGGCTGGCGGCTTCGCTATGGGCAGCGCTTCCTCGGACCTCTCCGGGCCCGCTTGCCCCCGGGGGCCGGAGAGCCCCCGCGGGGTGCCGGCGCGGCTGCGGCTCCTCCCGGCCCGGGCGCCCGCGCGCCGGGGCAGGTGCTGAGCCTCGCGGGCCGGGCTGCCCGCCGCAGTGCGCGCCCCTGGGCTGCCGGAGGTAGATGGGCTCCCCGCCCGGGCGGCGCTGGGTGGATGCGGCGCTGGGCGCGAGCAGCCGCCGGTTCCAACGCTGCCGCGGGGCCGCGCGCCCCTGCGAGTCCCCGGCTCGGCCATGGGGACCCCCGCCGGCCGCCGCCGCGAGCCCCCCGCCGCCGCGAGGATCGCGGGCTCCTTCCTCCTGGTGAGCGACCGGGGGACCGAGGGCGGCGTCCGCGGGGCGGGTCCCCCGGGGCTGGGCGCGCGCGGCCGGCCGGCTCGGCAGGGTGGCCGGAGACGCCTCCCGCGAGGTCGTCGGCGGGGGAGGGTGGGGAGCCTGCTACGGCCGGGGGATGGAGGCGAGTGGCTTGCCTCGCGGTGTGGCTGCGCCGGGGGAGGCGCCGGAGGTGGCCGCCCGGTGCCTGGCGCATTTCCAGGCTTTCCTCCCCCGCTTACCATTGCGCCCTCGCCGCCACCCTCACCCCGCATCGTGGACCCCTGGCGGGGGGTCGGGCGGGAGCAGCGCGTGCGGGCCGCGGGCCGTCGCGGCTTTGTGGAGGCTGACGGCGGTGGAGGGATGCTACCGCAGAGGGGACCGACCGCACCGGTGCGCCCTGGCGCCCGCCACTGCTGCGTGCTGGCGCGCCCCGCGTTCCCGAGCGGGGCGCCAGCCGCCCCTCCTCCGTCGCCCTTCTTCTTGGCTCGGGTGGGTCCAGATTTCTGTAGGCCAGAAAAAAAAAAAAACCCTCTTAGACCCACTCTTTAGGCCCCTTCCAAAGCCCGGCTCTGAGCCAGCCTGTGCGCTGGCTTCCAGTAAAGGGGGGGGGGGGGACTACACAAAACGTATTATTATTTCTCTTTTACCTGTGTTCAGGCAGATGATCCTGCAGGGTGATGTAGGCTCCTTTAGCACCCACATCTGGGGCATGCCCTATGCAGAGTAATTTTTCATCCCTTACCTGGTTAAAGCCTGGCATCAGCTTCCCCTAATTTGCAGGATTGGGGCCAGGGGGGAATTAGGTGGAAGAAAATTTAAAATCAAACCCTTGAGCCATCATAAACTTCCCATGTCTTTTATCCCTGCAGGGAGAATGGAGATTGTTAGTTAAAAACCAAACAAAAAAAGCCTGTTTTCATGGCAGGGCTGTGTGATGGAAGGTTCATTTCCCCCCAAGGGCTGGCGAGAGCTCCTTAGATCTCAAGGCATTGCAGTTGCTAAGGCCTGGGAATTCATACTACAGACCCTCTGGTTCCTGTGAGGGTTTTAAGGGGAAGAGAGAAAGTAAAGAAAAGTTAGGTGCTGTTAGTATTTTTAATGAGGCAGATCTGTCTCCCTCCAGACTTTTTTCTGCTTGTTCCTACTAATGCCGAAATAGAAGTGGGTATCTTTTTTTTATATTTTATTTATTCATTTTTCAAGCAGAGAGAGAGAGAGAGAGAGAGAGAGAGAGAGAGAGAGAGAGAGAGAGAGAACCAGGGCCACCACTTTGTGGGTCTGGCATATGTGGGTCCTGGGGAATTGAACCCCGGGGCCTTAGGCACTGGAGGCAAGTGCCTTAACCGCTGAGCCATCTCTCCAGCTCTCCAACTCCATTTTTGAAACCATCAAACTCAGCTTATCCAAGAATGGTGTGCCAGACTTGCAGTTGAAAAGGTCAGGTTGGCTATTAAAAAGAAAATGAAGTTTAGCATGAGCCTTTCATCCCAGCATTCAGGAAGCAGAGGTAGGAGGCTTGCTGTGAGTTCAAGGCCAGCATGATACTACATAATGAATTCCAGGTCAGCCTGAGCTAGAGCAAGACCCTACCTCAACCCCCCCCCCAAAAAAAAAAAAAAGTTTAGAATGAAGTTTAGAAGCAATCAAAAGACAGTAAGCAATGCAGGATTCTTTTGTTAATTGTAATAAAAAGGATTTGATTAAATTCATGGAATGGGGTACTGGGAAGATGGCTCAGCAGTTAAAGGTGCTTGCTTTGCAAAAACCCGTCAGCCTGGGTTCAATTCCCAAGCCACACACTTCAGCTGGGCACAAAAGGTGCAGATGTCTGGTGTTCATTTGTAGAGGCAAGAGGCCCTGGCACCCTGACATGAGGCTGTGACAGAAGGATGATAGAGAGGGTGTGCCAGGATGGGGACACAGTGCTTTTGTCTTTTTCATTCCATTGTCCGTGTCCTAATGCAGAAAAGAATGATCTTGTGACATTGCTTTTTCTTAATATTTATTTGAGACAGAAACAATGGGCACACCAGGGCCTCTGGCACTATAAACCAACTCCATATGCATGCACCATTTTGTGCATCTGGCTTTATGTAGGTATTTGGGAATTGAACCTGAGTCTTCAGGCTTTGCAGGCAAACACCTTTAACCACTGAACCATCTCTCTAGTCCCTCATGTCATAGTTTTAAAGAATATTTATCTGATTGGGATTCTCAGCCATATCAAAATGGCAGACATCAGAGACAGTAAGCCTGGTAAACATGCACGGTGTACGTAGACCACTACTGGAAGATATTGGGAGGTTACTGGTGTGTTCATACAGTGGGGTTGGATTAAAAAGAAATGATATCAGCCGGGCTTGGTGGTGCATTCCTTTAATCCCAGCACTGGGGAGGCAGAGGTAGGAGGATTGCTTTGAGTTATAGGCCAGTCTGGGACTACGGAGTAAGTTCCATGTCAGCCTGGGCTAGAGTGAAACTCTACCTCAAAACCAAACCAAACAAAATATCATTAAAAAGTCTTCAATTGTCACTTTTCCTTCAAATATTTTCCTTTTGTGTGAAATCCTTAGGATTATTACTTTTGTGATACTTTTTTTGCATGATAGGCTAAATGTCTGAAAAGCTTTAATAAATACTCATATATGGGTATTATATACAATATAACCTGTATGCCCAGCAACTCTATGTCTGTGCTTCTGTAGAGAGCAGTTAGCAGGTGCATGATGGATCTAGGCTGGATATCCTCCACTCCTGAAATTACAGTGTCACAGCAGAGCAGAGCAGGGTCAGTGGGGGAAAGGTGAGGTGGTGGCTTGATGTATTGCAGAACCTAAGTATTACACAAGGGCCTTGAGAGAAATTATTCTTCTGGGGCTGGAGAGAGAGCTCAGTGGACAAGGTGCTTGCCTGCAAAGCCTAACAACCTGGGTTCCATTCCCCAGGACCCATGGAAAGCCAGATGCATGCATCTGGAGTTTGTTTGCAGTGGCTGGAGGCCCTGATGTGCCCAGTCTCTTTCTCTTTTTTTCTTGCAAATAAAAATACAAATATTTTTAATAAAGGACATCTTAAGCTTTGAAAACTATTAAGAGCACTTGCTGGGCAAGCATGAAGCCCAGAGTTCTATCCCTAGCACCCGCAGAAAAAGCCAGGAGTGGCCATTCATTTGTGTAGGGGAAGATACAGGAGAATCGCTGGGGCTCACTGGTCAGCCAGTTTGGCAGTTCAGTGAGAGACAGTCAAGGAAATAAGACAAGAGCCACAGAGGAGGACACCTGACACTCTTCTGACCACACATGGGGTATGTGCTGCATCTGCATATTCAACATATAGACCCCATACCCCCTCGTCTCCACACCCAAGAATTCCAGACAGACGACCTCCTCTCTAGTATCCTGTCCAATTACCAACTCACCCTGTTTTCTTTTCCATACCAATATTAGTATATGTCACCATTACTGAGTCTGGAAGTCCAGCTGAGGGCTGCCTTCAGACCGTCACCTTTCAAAGTTAATGATCTCATTTATTGGCTGTTTGGCTAGGCAGGTGTAGGGGGTCATGGTGGGGGAGGTGCAGTACTTAAGACTTGGTGGCAAGTTCAAGTAGAACTTTAAATTAGAGCTGATACTACATTCAGAAGATCTCTGTGTGTGTGTGTGTGTGTGTGTGTAATATTTTTATTTGTTTATTTGCAAGTGGAGAGAGACTGCAAACAAGCTCCAGATGTGTGTGCTACTTTGTGCATCTGGCTTTACTTGGATACTGGAGAATCAAACTCGGGCTGTCAGGCTTTGCACGTGAGAGCCATCTCTCCAGCCCTTTTTATATATTCTAACTACAATCTAGAATGTGAAAGCCAAAAGGGATCCTAAACCTTCCATGAGTTAACACCCTCCCTTGTTTGGCTGAAAGAAAGAACAGACTACAGTGATGAAGTGATTGTTCTTTTCATGAACAAACCTTCATTTATGCCCTCTTTTTTTTTCTTTTTTTCCATTTCAAGATAGAGTCACATTTTAGTCCAGGCTGGCCTGGAGCTCACTCTGTAGTCCCAGGCTGGCCTCTAACAGAGATCTGCCTACCTCTGCCTCCTAAATGCTGGGATTAAAGGTGTACACCACTGTGCCTGGCCATTTGTGCACTCTTTCTAGGCATGGAAGCAGAGAAGAGCTGGGATTTGGATGATGCCACAAAGGTGCAGCTCTATGGTTGGTAAAATCACTTGACCGTCAGTAGAACTGGTTGCTTCCCTTATTCAGACGGAACCAGTGGATGAATTCCACTGACGTAACACATATGTGATATTCAACATTTAAAAATATCTGAACTAACTGGGTGTGCACTCAGAAGGCAGAGGTAGGAGGATCACTGAGTTTGAGACCAGCTTGGGACTACATAGTGAATTCCAAATCAGCTTGGGCTAGAGTGAGACCTTACCTTGAACAACAACAACAAAAAAATCCAAATTAACTTTAGCTGTTAGGTTAATCTTGGAATAACACGATCAGTCTCAGTAGAGAAAATTACTTAGGGGGAGCCAGGCATGGGGAGGATGGGCAATCCAGAACTTGTTCTAGAATGATCGGATGCCTGACTTACCCCATGAGTCATCCCTACAAAATCTAACAACAAAACAAAAATAACAAAGAAAAGTTCCTGAGACTAAATAGGCATCGATCTGTTAACTATCTACATTTCAAGCCAAACCTGGGCAGTCTTTCATATGAGAGAAGCACAGTTAATGCCATATTTTGGTGGTGGTTGGCAGAAGTTTGCTTTTCCCATTGGACAGGAGCGAGTCACTGTGGGCTTCAGAGCTGACTCCGGCGAGTGGTGAGTGGTCAGGTGCCCTGTTGCAACTTGACTCCATCTGTGTCCGAGAGGTGAAGTCTCTTTGGAAGCTCCAGAAGCAAGTTCTGTTTTTTTTTGGTCTGCTCAAGCATCTTTTTAATAAAAGATGTGAGCTTGGGCTGGACTAATTGCCCAGTGGTTAAGGCATTTGCTTGCAAAGCCTAATCACTTGGGTTCGATTCCCCGAGTGCCCATGGATGCACAAAGTGGCACACACGTTTGGAGTATTTTTTTTTGCAGTCACTGGAGGCCCTGGCATGCCCATTCTTTGTCTATCTTTATCTCTCTCTGTTTGCAAATAAATAAAAATATTTTTTAAAAACCATGCTAACTAAAATTGGCTTTTTAAATTTTAATTTAATTTTTTAAAAATATTTTATTTATTTATTAGAGAGAGAGAGAGAGAGAGAGAGAGAGAGAGAGAGAGAGAGAGAGAATATGGGCGCACCCGGGCCTCCAAGCCACTGCAAATGAACTCCAGACACATGCGCCCTCTTGTGCATCTGGCTGTATATGGGCACTGGGGAATCGAACTCTGGTCCTTCTGCATTGCAGGCAAACACCTTAGCCACTAAGCCATCTCTTCAGCCCTAAAATTGGCTTTGATGGCTTATTAATTTTTTTCTTTTGGTGACGGGAAATGGCGAGCTTCATGATCTGACCATTCAGGGACAGGTTTGAACTGAGTGAGTGACTTCCTTTCGTAAACAGCTCTGCCTATTTTCCAGTAAGCGCTCCGACTCGGCTGGCCCTCTTCCCCCATGCAGGCCTGGCAAACTGCAGTGATGCCAGGTCTCCAGCGACTTCTTGGCACACCCAGGTGCCTTCTTGGTGACATGAGGAGCCCAGATTATCTCAGAGCTTTGGATGTGGGTCCAGTGAGTGTTGGAGCAGATCCTGTCTGGACCATGAGCTGCAGAAGTCCTTTGGACGAATGCCAATTACAGCCTTAACAGGAGTCAGCTTGGTCCCAAAGTTGAACCTCCAATTGAAGGAGGGTTAGCAGGAGGTTGGCTTTGTTGCATTGCCCACTGCTGCATTTCGGTTCATTAGAATCAGGGCGGGATCATGAATAAATACTGGCATTTCCCCAGTGTTTATATTTGCCAAATACCTAAAAATCAACAGGAATCTTAAATTGGCTTGTATTTTGCCACCTGGTTGGCCGGACATGATTAACCTAGCGAAGCTGACTGTATGGGCAGGAGCTCTCCATGGAGAGGGATTAATGCTGTTGAGTCCGTGGGTTCCCCGCACTGGCCTGAGGTGTGACCAAGTCAATGTGCTGTGGATTTGGTGTGGTGTCAGTAGTGTGCTGGTTCAGAAAGTGACCTTTCTATAGTGTTGGGGACATTGTCCTCGGAGGGCTCTTGGGTAGGTGTGGGGTAGGTGTCAGATAGGTGTGGGGTAGTGTAGGATCTGGGTGGGTCACCAGGGTGCTGGGCCCGCTGTCTGCTTTCATCGTGTTTTCAGCTTATTTGAAGTGATACCCAAGACCGTTGTAAACCAAAACAAACTAGAAGACAGGAGAGGAACATGGTCAGCTAAGTCATAGCAAGGTCAATTGTCCTGTCTGTCAGTCAGTCAGTCAGTCAATCAGTCTATCTATCTTTCTAAAATTTGTTATTGTTTTTGTATTATTTCAGGAGGAATGGGTAGGCTTGGGCCTCCTGTCACTGCAAATGAACTCCCGATGCATGGGCTACTCTGTGCATGTGCTCTTACCTGGGTACTGGGGAATTAAACCTGGGCCTTCAGGCTTTGCAAGCAAGTACCTTAACCATTCAGCTATCTCTCCAGCTCTAATTGTCTGATATTTTTATCATTTTCCATTTGTCCCTCTGCTACCAGAACCACAGTGATTCCATGGCCTGGCACCATTTGCAGATCTGCTTTGGGAGAAGGCATATGAGCTTAATGGATTTAGGAGAGAACACGGAATGCCACGAGAGGAGCTTGGATTCAGGAGGGCTTCTGCACTGGCAGCCCAGAGCTGAGGTCTTATTTTGTTACTCAGGAGCAATGATCATATCACTAACCCTCATTTACTGAGCACTTACTGCTGGTGTATGGAGCACCTTCTATGATCCGTCACAGTAAATCTTCCATGTCCTTAGGTAGCAGCCTGAGCCCCATTCTACAGATGGGAGAACGAAAGTTGACAAGTTCACAGTCTGCCATTGGCAAGTGACAAGTGGTTAAGGTACATTCATCCAGACAGCTCTCTGCCAAGTTGTGGGCAGGGGACGACACTTCACTTTAACTTACCAAAAATCCATTTCCTGAAAAGGGGATGATTTCCCCTAGGAGTCCAGCATGCATTTTTACATTCTGGGAGTTCCATGATGGTGCTTGGAAGTTTGGCCAAAACTCCCAGTAAGAGCAACTGTGTGTGTGTGTGTGTAAGGAGAGGGGGTGGTGGCATGGGCACTCATTTTCCTATGGTGTGACTCTAACGGGCCATGGTGCCATGGTTAAGATGGAAAGATACTCCTGCAAATCGAAATGTTATAAATAGGGAATGGGGTGCTTGGCTTTCCCGTAGCTTGGGTCATTTTGAAAAATATTTGCTTAGTGAGTAACTGTGACGTGGCTCTGCTTAGCAATGTAATTTCAACTCACCTTTAAGAGTTTTTTCTTTGCTTATAGAATAAGTACACGGGTTTGGACCAGCTGGTAGGGTCTGTTCACTTTTCATCTTATTTCTCTTAGAAACTGGCTTAATGCCGTGATTTAAGTGGTATGTGTGGCTTGTCATAATTACCGGCAAGGTCTTTTTAAAAATTTTATTTATTTATTTGCAAGCAGAGAAAGAAGCAAGACAGACAGAATGGGATCGTCATATACTTCCAGCCGCTGCAAACAGACTCCAGATGCATTTTGTGCATCTGGCTTTACATGGGTACTGGGGACCATTTCTCTAATTTCCCCCCCCCTCTTTTTTGAAATGGAGTCTCACTCAAGCCTAGGTATACCTGGAACTCTGTAGTCTCAGGCTGGCTTTGAACTCATAGTGATCCTCCTACCTCTGCCTCCCAAGTGCTGAGATTCAAGGTGTCCCCAGCTCCAGTTGGGATTTTTTTTTTTTTTTTTTTTTTTTGGTTTTTCGAGGTAAGGTCTCACTCTAGTCCAGGCTGACCTAGAATTCACTGTGTAGTCTCAGGCTGGCCTCGAACTCACTGCGATCCTCCTACCTCTGCCTCCCGAGTGCTGGGATTAAAGGCGTGCGCTACCACGCCCGGCTCAGTTGGGATTTTTAGCAGTAGTTCAGGTATAGAGATCATAGTACTTTGGCAGTGGTAGTGAAGCTGGAGTACTAGACAGATTTTGGAGAGTTGGCAGGTGGTGTTGAGGTAAAGCAGTTATGAAGGCTGACTCCTAGGTTCCCAAGTGGAATGGAATATGATGGGAAGGGCAGGCTAGGGAGGAGAGGGTAGGATTGGGAACTCTGAGGTATGGATGTGTATTGAATAAGCTTGCAGTGTCTGTGACTCGTATCAGCTCAGCCGAATCTCAGGCTGGAGAGATGGCTCAGCGGTTAAAGGCACTTGCTTGCAAAGCCTGACAGCCTGGGTTCAATTCCTCAGTACCCACTTAAAGCCAAATGCACAGAGTGATGCATGTGTTTGGAGTTCATTTGCAGTGGCAAGAGGCTGAGGTGCACCCATATTCTCTCTCTCTCCTTTATGATTATGAGATGAATAAATAAAAATAAAATAGCCCATAGGTGAGTAGTGTGGTGAGCCATCATGTTGTGGGCCTTCTGGACACATCTTTTTTTTCCTCTCCCAGCTGTATTCCCCAAGTGGAATTTCCAGGACAGAGGAAACAAATGAACTGTTTTATGGCTTTTGCTCCCTGTTGCCAGAAAGTGTTCAGGAAACAATTTAGTGTGTCATTGGCCACCTATAAATGTGCTTTCTACCCCATGAACCTGCCTGCATTGGAGTTTATCACTTTAATTTATTAATGCTCCTTTAATTTAGATAAGTAAGGACCTTTGGTTGTCTGTGTTTACATTTCAGTAGTTGCTAGGGATGTCCTAAATTTATTGTGTGATGATTGCCTTTCTAAAAAAATACATTTATTTATGAGAGAGAGATAGAGAATGGGCACACCAGGGCGTCTTCTGCTGCCAACTCCAGATACATGGGCAGCTTTGTGTGTCTGGCTATGCTTGGGTATATGGGAAATTGAACCCGGGCAAAAGGCTTTGCAAGCAAGTGCCTTTAACTGCTGAGATACCTATAGCATGGTGATCGCCCTTTAAATAATCCTTTCTCGGATTCTGAATAGTTATCCTACCTGCATTCATTAAATCTCTGTACTATTTGCTTATAAGCTTTTATTAGCTGTGTTTTTTTTTTTTTTTTTTTTGGTTTTTCGAGGTAGGGTCTCACTCTAGCCCAGGCTGACCTGGAATTCACTCTGTAGTCTCAGGGTGGCCTCGAACTCCTGGTGATCCTCCTACCTCTGCCTCCCGAGTGCTGGGATTAAAGGCGTGCGCCACCATGCCTGGCTTTATTAGCTGTGTTTTATTATTAATATTACTATAATAGGAAAAAATGAAAGTCTAGGTTTGTGTTATTAACCCTTTTATTGGTTTTTCTAGGTAGGGTCTTGTTTCATCTAGCCCAGGCTGACCTGGAATTCACTATATAATCTCCAGGTGGCCTCAAACTCATGGTGATCTTCCTACCTTGGCCTCCCAAGTTCCTGGATTAAAGGTGTGCGACACCACACCTGGCAGCCATTTTGCTTTTTTAGTCTGAGAATGTTATCTTTGTTTTTGCTAATTTTTGTCTTAATGGTTAGAAACTCATCCCTTGACAGATGGGATGCACTGTTTGATAACTTTGAATTTTGTAGTCTGATCTTTTATATGTTGGGTTTGTTACTGTTTCTGTCATATGTGTGGTGAGAATGGCCTCACTGTGTTCTATAGCAGGATGCCCATACACACTGCGTGGAGGATTCTAGGGGGCCATCCTGGGCACATGCGATTACTAATTTCAGAAGCTCTTAGGTAGTTGGTGACAGGGTACCTCTTAAAGGGGACAGAATCAGGAGTGGTCCTAAACTGCAGGCCAAGGATTAGTAAATTCAATCTGTATAGTGCCATGGTACTTTTAGCTTTGTGGGTCATGTGGTTTCAGAGGTAACTACCTTAATTCTGTGTGTGTGTGTGTGTGTGTGTGTGTGTGTGTGTGTGTGTGTGTGTGTGTGAGAGAGACAGACAGAGAGAGAGAGAGAGAGAATAGCAAAATCACATCCTTGGGGTTAGATATTTGGCACAGTGGTCTCTTGCTTACAAAGCCTGCCAGACCAAGTTAGATTCCCCAGTACCCAGCATGCATCTGGAGTTTGTTTGCAGTGGCAGAAAACCCTGGCATGCCCATTCTCTCTCTCAAATAAATAAAATTATTTTTTAAAATAGCACCCTTAGACAATACGTCAAAGGATAGGCCTGCCTATGTTCCAATAAAGCTTTCTTTATTAAATTTGAATTTCATACAATTTTCATAATGCATAAAATACTCTTTAGTTTTTGTCGCAGCTATTCAGAATATAAAAACGTCTATCAGCTTGTGGGTGAGACAAAAACAGGTGTGTGCTTCGGTTTGCTCCTCTTTTCAGAGCAGGAAAGCCTGTAAACTGGAGTCAGGGACTGTAGGAAAGCGTGTTTGTATGGAACTAGATCGGGAACCTCACTCTAGAAAACGCTCCTTCAGTTCTCTTCCAATTATCTCCCTTCCTATGTTTCCTCCATTTGCTGAAGCAAGTTATTTGCGTTTTAAAATTGGTCCTTGTTTTTGTTGTAACTCGTTAATCATGAAGTCCTTTATTTCTGCTCTGTAGTATGCTGTGTGTTTCAGGATTATAACTTTGATCGATTTAGTTGTTTAGTTTTGATTTTTGAGAATCTCACTCTGTAGCTCAGTCTGACCTGAAAGTTGGTGTGCAGCCCACGCTAGCTTAAGCTTGTGATCCCCCTGCCTCCACCAAGGGAGCTGGGATCACTGACCTATAAGATTACAGATTTAAAAAATAGGAATTTGGGGGATGTGGGTGTAACTAAGTGGCGAAGCATGCCTGACACACGTGTGGTCCTGGGTTTGATTTCCAACATTGAGAGCCAGCTGTGGTGGTGTATACCCTCAACCCCAGCCCTCAGGAAGCAGAGGTAGGAGGACCACTGTGAGTTCAAGGTCAGTCTGGGACTACAGAGTGAGTTCCAGGTCAGCCTGCGCTAGAGGGAAACTCTACCTCGAACCCCCTGTCCCCCAAAATTGTCTAATCCTGTGGTGCTTTGACCCATGTGTCCCCATAAATTTAATGTGTTCTGAATGCTTGATCCCCAGCTGATGGCGTCGGGTGCCTCAGGTTGAGGGTTCAGTCCCACAGAACCGACACTCCCTGCTCTTCCAATGTCAGTAGTAGGACCCAAGCTGTGACTTGATTGGCAGTTCCCATGACCCATCTCCTTGTGCTTAGGCGTGTTTTATTGCTCTAGATTCTTGTTCTGCTATTCTTTGGTCTTGCCTTGAGCTTCTGGGAAAATTTCCCCCCATCTGACTGTCTGCATCACCAGGTTGGGATGACTGAAGTCCATCACAGATTCCAGACCCCCTACCCCCCAGGTAGGGTCTCACTGTAGCCCAGGCTGACCGGGAATTTACTCTGTAGTCTCAGGGTGGCCTCAAGCTCACAGCAATCCTCCTACCTCTGCCTCCCCAGTGCTGGGATTAAAGGCATGTGTCACCATGCCTGGCTAGCTTCCAGCTTTTTATGAGGGGCCTGGAGATCAAACTCAGGCTTTTCCCTTCTCCCCAGCCATACTGACTTCTATACTGTCAGAGTTTCTGTTCTGGCCTGTAAATGTTTAGTGGGTGGGGTAGCATCACCCTGTCTCCTAGAGCGAAGGATGTGGCCAAGGCTGTCTGGGTGAAGGCAGGCGTGTGGGAAGGGGATGGATGGAAGCTACCTATCATGCCTGCTCTGGTCGGGTCACCCTCCAACTGCTTACTTACCTGTTCAACTAGCTGTAAGCTCTCTGAACCTTGCCCTTTCCAGGTTTCATGGAGGTGTCATTATGTAGGCATGATTGATCCCATTATTAGTGATTAACTTAACCTTCAGCCCCTTAAAGGTTGGGGGTGGGGTGGGGCTGGAAATAGCAATTCTAGAATCATGTCTTGAATTTTCTGGTGGCCATTCTCCACCTGAAGCTGTCTTGGGGTTTTCTACCCCCTTGTCATCTGTTCACATCCAAAAGACACTGATAACATTTTGGTGGTTCCAAGGATTTAGGAACTGTATGCACAGAGCCAGGGCCGGAGACCAACTATATCTTTCTTATCACAGTATCACACCCAGCTAGTGCCTGGCAGAGCCGAGTCAGCTTGGCACACCCCAGGCTCAAGTGGGGTTCTGTTACACTGACGTAGATCCTGTGCTGGCAGGTTTCTGTAGTCAGCTAAATCCTTAGTGGGATGGGGTAGCGTCACCCCATCTTCTACTGTATGTGATGCCAACTCGTTTATTCCTTAGTGACTAAATAAGTGGGCAGTCTGTTCCCGGTAGGCAGAGGTTGTAGAAATAGCCACTGAGATGGAGGGGATGTGGTTCTGTGGTCCAGTGACCGGTCCCCCTGCATTGCAGGTTCCAGGGAACACTGTCTGGGTGAATGAAGTCTTGCCTGTTATTTTCCTCTCTCAGTGTCCTCTGAGCTTGCCTCCTTCTGGTCAGCACATTCTAGCCTTGGCATCCTCTGTAGTCACCAGCTTTAAAAACAGTGTCTTTTTTCTTTTAAATCAGAGAACTGTAGGAAATGAGTTTATATAACATAACTGGGAATGATCTGCCTGTGATTTGTGGAAGCTTTATCCTTGAACTGGAGAATTCTAGGCAGCCAGTATATTGACACTCCAAATTTAACATAATGTTCAAGATAAGGTAAATGGTCAGCAATTCTGAGGGTTGTTCAGATCTGTTTGGCTTTTACCTTTTGGTATCTGTTAGCATGCGTTCTAGTCTTCCTCCCAGGACAAATGTGGTTACCTTATAGTCTTCATAGTAACTGAATTTCCTCCTCCAAAAAATAGCTCTAGATTGCCCTGAAAACAAATCATTGACAATCTCCCTGCTGGGCCTTGATGAACAACACAAGTTTTATCAACCTTGAGTTGCTGATTTCCCATTAACACTTTTAAAACTTGATAGACACAAATCTCTTGCAGTCTAGAAGTGGCAAGTTTCTTGTTTTGTTTGTTTGAAGGATGAGGTCATGGAATAAGAATTGTTAAAGAATAAATAGGCATCATCATTTTGACGTCTATTCACATATCCGGGTATTTCTTGTCAGGCCCATCTCTACCTTAAAGTAGGAGGACGGTGCAGGTGTGAGGCAGGCCACCAGGCTGAGCGGGGAAACCCTGGAAGTCTTCACAGCAAATCATTCAAACAAATGACATTTTTCCTCTTGAAATTTGCACAGTTCTGCTTTTTGCCTTTTAATCATTCAGTGAATATTTGGAGGACTCCCTCATGTACAGTTGGGGATGGTATGCTGATATTCGCCTTATCCGTTATTGTTGGTGAAATGAGTTAATTTTTGGATAAAAGAAGTTTTTAGTAACTGAAGTTTAAAGTTGGAAGGAATCTTGTCAACTTTGGAGAGTAATCTTGTTATATGGCTTAAATACTTTTTTTTTTTTTTTTGAGGTAGGGTCTCACTGTAGGCCAGGGTGACCTGGAACTTACTCTGGTGTCAGGCTGGCCTTGAGCTACCACCACACCCAGCTTGTTTACTTTTTTTTTAATTAAATATTTTATTCATTTTTCAAGGAGAGAGAGAGAAAGAGAGAGAGAGAGAGAGAGAGAGAGAGAGAGAGAGAGAGAGAGAGAGAATGCACCAGAGCCACCATCTTGTGGGTCTGGCTTATGTGGGTCCTGGGGAATTGAACCCAGGGCCTTAGGCACTGGAGGCAAGTGCCTTAACCACTGAGCCATCTCTCCAGCCCTAAATACTTTTTGTTTTTGTTCTTGTTTTGTTTTGTTTTGAGGTAAGGTCTCACTCTGGCCCAGGCTGACCTGGAATTCACTATGTAGTCTCAGGGTGACCTTGAACTCATGGTGATCCTCCTACCTCTGCCTCCCGAGTGCTGGGATTAAAGGCGTGCGCCACCACGCCCGGCAGCTTGCTATTATTTCTAATTATTTATGATCTATAGATTCACTCCTGTACTCAACAAGCGCTTGTCAGGTAGACCGTGTATCCGCTCCTTCAGGATTTAGGTTGAATCTGTGGGTCAGATGGACCCACCCCTTGTCCTCACAGAGGGAGACAAGGTTCTGTGGTCCATGAATGAGTGCTGAGAGCACGCGCATCCTCACACTGCAGGTTCCAGCAGAGATGCACCAAGCAGAAACGTTTAAGTAGGAAAATGTGGCAGTCCTGTAGGGAAAGAGGAGACAGATGGGGGTATGAAATATGTTCTCAGTGTAGGAGTCAGGAAGATCGCTGCAGAGGAAGTCTCCACTGAATGATTTTACATTTCATTGAATGTCAGGTGGGAAGAGTTTTAAGCTGGGTATGAAAATCTCAGATTGGGTGTGAGTCACAGTGGGTGTAGACAAAGTTACAGAACTCAGCACTTATATTGCTAGGCTCTTGGTGTGGAGGTCTGTGGGCTCCCATGAGCCTCTGGTCTCTAGATTTTTGATATTCCTTCTGACTACTTAGGGCAGGTATTGTAAGACTTTTTCTGTACAAGTCCAGATACTAAGTCATTCAAGTTTGGGGCAGAATGATCTCTGTTGCAGCTACCCAGCTCTTCCCCTGTAGCCTGAAAGCAGCTTAAGCACCACCTCCACACGTCTGGATTCCAGTAAGCTTGTTTAGAACAAGAGTTGGTGTATTGGTTTTCCTTTGGTGGCCCCTGGCTCGGAAGATGCTTTGCTCATTATTATTTCCATAATCTTTATTATTAAGTGGTTGAGCAAGTGAGGAAATGTCATGTATGGGCTTATCCCTGGCCTTGAGCTGCTTAGAATCGTTAAGGGAAGATAAGTATATACACTTAGGAGGCCACCAACCAACATTACGAGACAATATGTAATTAAACTTCAATATGGTGAACAGAAACAGGAAACGTGACAGGTGCTTGCTCATCTGCTTGGAATCTAGGTGTCTAGGGAGAGTTTTAAAGGCTTCATGAAGAAGGTGGAATTAGACAGAATCACAACACATAGACAATTAGAGTTGAATACAACCTCATCCAACCTGCCAAGTTTATAAGTGATTAGAACAAGGCTCAATTAATTTTAAGACAGAAGCTGGACAAGAATATGTCTGATTTTAAAAATCTTTGCCCAGTTTCGTCATTTGTCTTTGAATTTGGTCCACCCATGAGTGGTACGCATCAGATTCATATTACTCGGTAAGAGAGATGGGAGTGAGGTTCATATTCAGGTTTGTATTGAAATGTATTTTGATCTGGAATAAAGCAAATCTTAAGGGCCAGAGAGATGGCTCAGTGGTTAAGGCAGTTGCCTTCAAAGCCTGACGGCCTGGGTTCAATTCCCCAATACCCACATAAAACCAGATGCACAAAGTGCTACATACATCTAGAGTTCTGGAGGCCCTGGTGCGCCCATTCTCTCTGTCTTTCTTCTCTCAATATCCCTTCTTGCAAATATATAAATGAAATCCATTTTAAAAATTTTTAAAAATTTTTTTAAAAATTTTTATTTATTCATTTTCACAGAGAGAGAGAGAGAGAGAGAGAGAGAGAGAGAGAGAGAGAGAGAGAGAGAGAGAGAGAGAGAATATGCACCAGGGCCATCACCCTGTGGATCTGGCCCATGTGGGTCCTGGGGAATTGAACCCAGGGCCTTAGGCACTGGAGGCAAGTGCCTTAACCGCTGAGCCATCCCTCCAGCCCTAAAAATATTTTTTTTAAAAGAAAGCAAACTTTAAAAGTGCCGAGAGCAGTATGGTTTTGTCTGCTATTTGGAATGAGAAGGAAAGACGAGAAGCTGGGTTAGAGATGTGAAGGGAAGAAGAGACTATGGAAGACAGAAAAATATCCATCAACAAATAAAGAAGAAGGCAGTCTGCAGGACCTCAATAGGCTATGTCTATTTATTTATTTATTTATTTATTTTTTTGGTTTTTCGAGGTAGGGTCTTGCTCTAGTCCAGGCTGACCTGGAATTCAGGGTGGCCTCGAACTCCTGGTGATCCTCCTACCTCTGCCTCCCAATTGGTGGGATTAAAGGCCTGCGCCACAACTCTCAGCTAGGCTATGTCTATTATGATGGAGAGAACCTGACAGGATGAAGTCTTTTTTTTTTTTTCCCCGAGGTAGGGTCTCACTCTAGCCCAGGTTGACCTGAAATTCACTATGTAGTCTCAGGGTGGCCTTGAACTCATGGCGATCCTCCTACCTCTGCCTCCCAAGTACTGGGATTAAAGGCGTGTGCTACCACTCCTGGCTAGGATGAAGTCATTTGCATGTTCTAATAGAGAAAGATCTCAGTGCAGAAGCCGAACAAAAGGAAGTCACAAGAACAATAGGAAGTCACAAGCCCAGCGTGGTGGCACATGCCTTTAATCCCAGCACTCAGGAGCCAGAGGTAGGAGGATCCCTGTGAGTTTGAGGCCACCCTGAGACTACAGAGTGAATTTCAGGCCAGCCTGGGCTAGAGTGAGTATCTTAAAAAACAAGAGAACCATGGAAAGAAAGTGTGGATTTGGTAGTGATGGAGGGAGTGACTCTGGTCAGTAGGGTTAGAATACGGCCATAATGAGTTCAGGTTCATTAAAGATCGGTGGAGGGGTCCTGGCTTAGTGTAGGATGACCAAAACTCAGCTAGACATCAGAACCACTTGGAGTGCTTAAAAACCAAATGAACCACAGCAAACACAAAATGAATTCCTGACCTGACTAGATCCACAGTCATCTAGGGGATAAAACTGGGAATAGAAGACTGCAAAACAAAATCGGGCTGGGGAGATGGCTCAGAGTCAGAGGCACTTGCTTGCAAAGCCCTTCGGCCTGGGTTTGATTGCCCAGGACCCATGTAAAGCTGTTTGCACGAAGTGACACTTGCATCTGGAGTTACTTTGTCGCAGCAAGAGGTCAGGGTGTGTCTTCAGAGACATGGGCTACTTTGTGCATCTGGTTTTACGTGGGTACCGGGGAAATGGAGGCCAGGCCAGCAGGCCTTAACCACTGTGCCACCTCCCCTGGCGATGGTAGTGTTGGGGTTGCTTGGGTCCCCTCTTCTCTGTGTCTAGCTAACACCTGGATTTTGGTGTCTTCCCCTCCCCTCCCCTCCCCTCCCCCTTCTAGGTCTTACAGCTTGCATTTCTCAGCACCACCATGGCGGAGCCAGAACAGAGGGCTCGGAGTCTCACTAGTACATACCGCCATGTTGACCGTGTGACTGGCCAGGTGCTAACCTGTGACAAATGTCCAGCAGGAACTTACGTCTCTGAGCATTGTACCAACACAAGCCTGCGAGTTTGCAGCCGTTGCCCTGCGGGGACCTTCACCAGGCATGAAAATGGCATCGAGAAATGCCATGACTGTAGTCAGCCATGCCCATGGCCGATGGTTGAGAGATTACCTTGTGCTGCCTTGACTGACCGAGAATGCATTTGCCCACCTGGCATGTTCCAGTCTAATGGTACCTGCGCCCCCCACTCGGTGTGTCCGGTGGGTTGGGGGGTACGGAAGAAAGGAACAGAGAATGAGGATGTGCGGTGTAAGCAGTGTGCTCGGGGAACCTTCTCTGACGTGCCTTCCAGTGTGATGAAATGCAGAACACACACAGACTGTCTGAGGCAGAACCTGGTGCTGATCAAGCCAGGGACCAAGGAGGCAGACAACGTCTGTGGCCCACGCCAGTCCTTCTCCAGCACGACCCTGCCTTCCCCTGACACAGCCATCTTTTCTCTCCCCGAGCACACGGAGTCCCATGCAACCCCTTCCTCCACTTACGTTCCCAAAGGTAACCTTCATGAATTCTTTCTTTGAGGAAGGCTTTGAGCCCAGGGGAAGTATTTAAGAGTGGGTGTGTAACCAAAGGATATCACCCCTTCCGGAAGGAGCCTTCATTTTGTGGCTAATTAAATTTGGCTTTGGACTTATTAGAAACATTTAAACTCAGGTTTCTATTAGGAGACGTCAAATATCTGAAAACTAGGTTATATCAAACTGGAAAATAAGAACCGAGAGAAATAAGGACAGAGCGTGACCTTATGTAGATCACTTAACCTCTTCAGGTCTCGGTTTCAAAGTTGCCAAGTAAGTGAGTAATTTTAATGGCTAAGGGTCCTTCAAGCTTTTCCAACATGGAGGTAGGCATGGCCAGAAGAACACATGGAGAGGTAGAGAGCTTACTGCACATTAATCTACAAGGGAAGAACAGTGGGTCTCAGGCAGGCAGAGCATGGGCTGGAGGGTAACAAACAAGCAAGTTGGCACCCAGTGGAGGTAGCTCTCCTGTTTTTCCGGTAGTGGTATTTTTTCCTTGGTGGCCTTTATCAAGTATCCCACTTTGCCATTCGGTCCTCAGGCAAAACTTAAAATCTAGCCTTTCTTTTCAAATCCCTTTTCACTGTATTCAGTTTCCACGAGACCATTACCAGCTTGAGTTGTCCTCCCTAGCATACTGTCCTGTGAGGCTGTCTGGTCCTCATCGCTCAGAATGGGATGTTTTCTCACACCTATCATTTTGAAATGAAGAACTGGGTGCTGAGAGCTCCCCAGTGGTCACTCGAGATTTCCCCAGAGGCAGAGACAGGTGAGGTTCTGTCCCAGGACACTCTCTCATCTCACCTTTCTTAATAAAGACTACTTGTCTACATGTTTTAGCTAATGATAACAGGTGCCTTTTACTTGTCAGTTCAGCCCTTCACTCTGTCTTAGTCATGAGGTAGTTTAAAGGTGAGAGGAGGGCCATGGACCATGGACTTGAACTTGGACTAGTTCTTTATGTAATCAAAACAATTAAGAATGACTAGAGGGCTGAGTACATATCTGTCCACTTAGTGCCTGAAGCATAGAAGTTGCTTGAAGCTCAGATGTCGGATCCCTGAGGATGCCCTCTGAGGGTGTATTAGTTCTCATCGCTGTAGGCTGGGACCTGACAAGAAGCAACTTAAGGGAGGAAGGGTTTGTTTCAGTTTACAGTCCATGAGGGCAGGGAAGGTGTGACGGCAGGAGCCAGGGGTGACTGTTCACCTTGAATCCATGGACAAGTAGTAGAGAGAGGTGAATACAGTCAGAGAGCATGGGCAGGTACTGCCCACTTGAGAGTGGGTCTTCCCATCTCAGTTAACCTAGTCTAGAAAAGTCCTTCTCACAAGTTTGTTTCCACTGTAAATTCCAAATCCCATCAAGTTGTACCACCTCACAGGTAGCTAGCTGGGCGTGGTTGCCCACGCCTTTAATACCAGCACTGTGCTTCGAGTTCCAGGCCAGCCAGAGACTACGTAGTGAATTCCAGGTCATCACTGCTTTGTGTATCTGGCCTAGTTTGGAGATGCCCAGAAAGAGCAGGGCATATATAAACCCCCCACATATAGAAAAGCTCTTCCCCCTCCTTACTCTTTTTTCTAGGCATGAACTCAACAGAATCCAACTCTTCTGTCTCAGTTAGACCAAAGGTACTAAGTGGCATCCAGGAAGGGACATTCCCCAACACCACGAGCTCAGCAGGTGGTGGGGAGGAAGGCGTGAACAAGACCCTCCCAAGCATCCGGGTCGTCACCCACCAGCCAGGCCCCCATCACAGACACATCCTGAGGCTGCTCCCGGCCATGGAGGCCACGGGGGGCGAGAAGTCCAGCACGGCTATCAAGAGCCCCAAGCGGGGCCATCCCAGACCGAGCGTGCACAAGCATTTCGACATCAACGAACACCTGCCCTGGATGATCGTCCTGTTCCTGCTGCTGGTGCTGGTGGTCATCGTGGTGTGCAGCATCCGGAAAAGCTCCAGGACTCTGAAGAAAGGGCCCCGGCAGGATCCCAGCGCCATTGTGGAAAAGGCGGGACTGAAGAAAACTGTGACTCCAACCCAGAGCCGGGAGAAGTGGGTCTACTACTGCAATGGCCACGGTGAGCTGTGCTTCCTCCTCTCCTAGCTCCTGCGTCCTGTTCCCTGAAAGAATGGAAACTCATTGCTCCTGAGCTCCTTCCTTCCTTCCTTCCTTCCTTCCTTCCTTCCTTCCTTCCTTCCTTCCTTCCTTCCTTCCTTCCTTCCTTCCTTCCTTCCTTCCTTCCTTCCTTCCTTCCTTCCTTGTAGTATATGTGATATGTACGCATGTAGTATGCACACCCCTCATGTAGACATGTGTGGAGATGAGGAGATGTCTGCCATTGAGTGTTCTCCTTTTGCCACTTTATTTCCTGTAATATTTACTTACTTGTGAGCAGAAATGTGGAGAGAGAGAGAGAGAGAGAGAATGAATGGGCGTGCCAGGGCCTCATGCCACTGTAAACAAACTCCAGTTGCATGTATCATTTTGCATCTGGCTTTATGTGGGTACTGCTAAGCCATCTCCCCAGCTCCCTTATTTCCTTGAGACACATTCTTTCATTGAACCTGGAGTTCCTGTTCCAGTGATCCTCCTGTCTCCACCCTCCTCACTGGGGTTACAGGCATACGTGGCCACACTGTTCCTTTTATGTGGGTGTCACAGATTGGACTCTGGTCTACATGCTTACTTTCCAAGTTGTATCTCCAGCCCTGGATTGTCTTCTCCAAGTGTTCCTCGATGATTAAGCATGCTGTGGGAGATGATTTGGGGCTTCTATTTGAACTAATGCATTCAGAGAGAATAATCTCTCCTCATTTCTCTCTCTGGGACCTTTAGGGAATATTGCAGAATGAGAGACCTGAGAGGGAACTTGTTCAATCTTGTCATTTATTAAGCAAGGAAATTGAATTCAGTGAGATTTGACCCAAACAAGACCATTTGTTTGTCCAGAACAGATGGGGCTAGACTGCACACCTGTTGACTGTTGTAGTTTCTTCTGTTTCTACTCCCCAGAGCTACTGAAAGTAATTAAATAAATGAATACATCGATATAGGGGCAAACCCTAACTTTAGGATCTCATCCTATCAGAAGGGTGGGAAAGGCTGATAGATACCTATCTTGTGAAGCTGGGCCCTACACTCTCAGCGTGTGTTGATATAGGTCGTCTTTCATCTTTTGTGAGCAAAGAATAGCTTACAGACAGAATTTGTCTCAGCTGAGTTTGACTTGAAAACTACAATTTTCCAGCTCTGGTAAGAACTTCCTTCCTTTTAAACCCTAAGTGATGTCCCAGCTCTACTTTGGCAATCACATTCATTGGGCTCTTTTCTTTTAAAGATAGTGTATGCTTACCTTCCTAAAAAAAAAAATTTTTTTTTTCTTAAGGTAGAGTCTCACTCTAGCCCAGGCTGACCTGGAATTCACTCTGTAGTCTCAGGCTAGCCTTGAACTCACAGGGATCCTCCTACCTTTGCCTCACAAGTGTTGAGATTAAAGGCATGCACTACCACACCTGGCTGGGTTGTGCTTTTATTTTTATTTTTTGAGGTAGAGTCTTGGTCTAGCCCAGGCTGACCCACCCTGCTGAGTGCTGGAATTACATATGTACACTAGCCTGTTTACTGTTTATCATTTGTTATTTGTCTGTAAATCCATATATAGATTTGACATAACAAAATATGTGTTATAGAAGAGTTTATATTTAATGATGTATATACCACATATATATATATATATCTGTTCATATACAAAACAGTTTTTCTGAATCACTTCATGGCCCTTTGCCTCTCAGTGCTTAGTCTCTTGAAATATTCTGTAATTTTCAAACTCAGTAGTTACCATGGGAACAATGCTTGTTATTCACAGCGACGTGTTCTCTGTTGACTCCATAAGTCCTTTAACAGAAAGTACTTTTTTTTCTTTGAGTATAGGATCTAGTCTAGTATCAAATACTGTATTAGGGCTGGAGAGATGACTCATTGGTTAAAGGCCTGCAAAGCCTAAAGATCCATGTTTGAATCCTCAGTACCCACATAAAGCCAGATGCACAGTGGGCCATGCATTTGAAGTTCGTTTCCCTGGCTTGAGCGCCCATTCTCTTTCTCTTCTCTCTATCTCTCACTTCTTGAAAATGAATAAAAAGTTCTGGCCGGGCGTGGTGGTGCACACATTCAATCCCAGCACTCGGGAGGCAGAGGTAGGAGGATCGCCATGAGTTCGAGGCCACCCTGAGACTACATAGTGAATTCCACTTCAGCCTGGGCTAGAGCAAGACCCTACCTTGAAAAACAAAACAAAACAAAACGAAAAAAAAAAACCCAATAATAATAATAATAATAAATAAATAAAAAGTTCTATTGAAACTATTGTATTAAATACTGTGTGTAGGTAGCCAGTGAGAATGCTTATCTGGTCCAGATCTCTCTCATTAATAATATAATAAGAATACCCTTATAGATGATGCACATTGCCAACTGTCCTCTCATCACATTTGATAAAGAAGTCCCCCATGTTTCTTTATTCTTTTTAAATTTTTCTGTTGTTGTTCTTTAGTAATTGCTATGATAGATTGGTTTCTAGTCAGCTGCACTTAGAAACTCTTTTGCAGCGTAGTTGAAAATTCTTGAGGACACAGCAAGTTGTAGAAACTAAAGCTGGTCCAGGAGCAGAAAGCAATTTAATACTCTGACCTTAGACATTCTTATGGCTATTGTCACCTTGTAAAATACTCTGCTGTGTCCCTACAGCAATACTGAACTTCGTGAAAAGAAGTGCCAAGTCAAACAAGCCAGGCACACCCCTGTGTGCGGAACAGAACTCAGCAGTATGCCTTTACACAGTGCTCTCGTTCAGTTGGAACCAGCCCTTCCAGGAGACCAGCCTCTGGCCCAGGTTTTAGCACTGGGATGTTTACATATAAGGTGTTCCTTTTGGAATCGCCTTTTCTTTCCAAGTTGCTGGTCTCGAAGGTACAGCCAGGTAAATCCTATCACAGAGAGAGGCTCTATTTAGTAAAAGCCATTCCATGGGCTTTGAGTTCTTTAGAAACAGTGTCTGACAGCACTGGTTCTGGCCATCAGATTATCCTGGATAACAAGATCTCTTCCTGGTTCCTGCCATTTCACACGGACTGCACAGGATGAGGGTGGGATGCACTCACCCACGGCTGAGGGCTTTCCATTAGAGGACATGCCTGACTCCTGCTTGCCTACCATCTTTCTCACCAACAAAAATCTCTGTTCTTCAGTTCCACTGATCCCTCTCTGTCTGCCATAGATACCAGATTTTTTCATTTGTTTGTTTTTGTTTTTTCCAGGTAAGGTATCGCTCTAGTCCAGGCTAACCTGGAATTCACTATGTAGTCTCAGGATGGCCTTGAACTCAAGGCAATTCTCCTACCTCTGCATCCCGAGTGCTGGGATTAAAGGCATGTGCTAGCATGCCCAACTAAAGTTGAAGTTCACAAAATCTCACTCCTTCTGTCATGGAGTCCTAAGGTCGGAAATACAAGATGAAGTCTTATAGCCGGGGAGAAAGCTGGTGCTATGGAAGTTTTCAGAAGCCAGAACACGTTGTTTGATAGTTTGGGCCTGCGCTGTGGTTTCTTGCAACACATAACTGTTTCAGCATAGGAGTTATAAGTCCCTTAGAATTTATATGTATGTTTTTGCTTAAGAGACGAACTACCTTAATCCCAGCACTTGGGAGAAAGAGGTAGGATTGTTGTGAGTTTGAGACCAGCCTGTGATTACAGAGTGAGTGCCAGATCAGCCTAAGCTAGAGTGAGACCCTACCTCAAGGAAAAAAAAAAAAAACCCCAAAACAAAACAAAGCAAAAACTTGCTTAAGAGTTTGTCATTGGGTTGAAGTGGGTGAAGAGGTAAGTCTGTTCTCAGGGTTCCTGCTGTCATCCTATCATTTAAAAAAAATATCTTTCTTTTTATATTAGAGTGGGGTAAATGATTTAAATTAGGATTAATGTAAAGCCAGGCATAGTGATTCATGCCTACAGTTCCAGCACTGGGAGGTTGAGGCAAGAGTTGAAGGTCAGCCTGGCTAAAGTGCTTTCCTACCTGGCTACAGACTGAGACCCCCGTCTCCAACAATAATAATAAATAAATAAATGGGTGCACAGGCATTAGGAGGCCACATGAAAACCAGGCAATCTGTCGCTCTAGGAATTTTCTGGAGAACTTTGGAAGCCAGGCGAGGGAATGTCAGTGTTTTGAATGTACTTGTGGAAAAAGCTTTGAAACGAGAGGACAAATGTGTCTGTCTGGGGTTGTGTTTCCTTTTGCTTTCAGATTTTAGGAGTGAAGAAAAGTGAGACGAAGAAGGTTAGAGGGAGAAGGAACTGGACTTCTCTGGTTTGAAGCTTGCCTAGTTCTGCGGTGTTGAGTGTTAGGAGCTAGTCAGCATTTGATGGCTCTTTCCATGTATTCGCTTAGGGCCCATAGAGACAGCATCACCCTTAATGGATACGTGTGAGGGAAATGGGGGGCTCTTTCTCAAGTGCCCTGTCGGACCACCGTGACCACCAGGACCTCCAGCCACCACAAATGAACTCCAGATGCACGCACCCCTTTGCGCATCTGGCTTTACGTGGGGACCGGGGAATGGAACCCGGGGTCGTTAGGCTTTGCGGGCAGGTGCCTTAACCGCTGAACCATCTCTCCAGTCCCTCCCTCTGCCTTCCTGACTCACTCCATGAACAAGGGACCCTGGAAATGCTCCAGTGCTTGTGCTTACCTCGATGGGCAGGGGTTGGTTTGTGGGTGACCTTCGAGAAGTGAGAGTCCCTGTAGGAGTGATGTGGTTGGGTCGGAGGTGGGAGCGAGCGGCACAAAGTAGGCAAAGATTTGAGAGAAAAGCAGCATCGCAGTCCACAGAGCCTGGGCTCAAAGTCTCCTGGAGTCGTTATTCCCTGCTTATGTACCTTCCGATAAAACCTTTCACTCTGGGCCTCTGGGTTAGGGCAGGAGAAGAAAGCATAATATGCAGGCTAGGGCAAAGACACGGAGTCTTTTTCTCTTTAGCTCCTTAACTGTGTGGGTGCAGGCCCAGCGTGCCTCAGTTTCTTCATGTGTAACGTGAGCACGTACTAAAGGACAAGGAAGGTTTTGTGCCTGGTGACTAGAACCTTGCTGGCCGGTTGGTCAGTGTCCACTGCTGCCAGCAGCGACAAGGACGAGGCATGGTCACCTTCCCCCACGATCTCTCTGCGTCCTCTGTGGTGACCAGGCACAAGGCAGAGAAATTCTAACTCGCTCACTGGCTATGGGGCAGGGCCAGTGCTCCTTCCTGCGCTGTAAGGGGCCTTGGAGAAATAGTTTTCCCTCCTTCCTGGATATGAGTTTAATAAACTTACTGTTGAAGGCCGTTCCCTGGCAAGTGTGCAGAGCCTCTCAGGTGATCAAAGAGACACACCTTTTTTTCTTTGTTATCCATAATTCGATACATTGAATGAGCACCTAATGTGTGGTGGCCCCAGGTCCCCGATTTCCCTCTTCCCTGTCCCCAATTAGCTGGGTATCCTCCTCGTGGGCAGTCTGGATCAGGCCAATGCCTCAAGTGCTTTGCCATCTCTCCAGCCCTAGTCTAGGCTTTAAGGGGTGTAGAATCAGTGTTACCAAGATCCAGCTCTGTGCCTACATTGTGAAAACAGCCTGAGGAGTGGGCATTGTGTTTCAATAAAACTTTCTTAGCAAGTGGGTCACAGGAGCCAGTGTGTGAGCTCTGCCATAAATTGCTCATCTCTTAGCAGCTTCTTCTGTCACCTTCTGGTGACTGGCATGGCTTAGATAAGCAGGCAGATTCTTCTTGAATGGAGTAGTTAGTGCTTGGCTTTGACCTTTAGACATAATATAATTCCCAGTCTGCTACAGGGATCCATAGCCAAGCAGAGTTGCTCCAGTGTTTATGATGTTTGTCATGAGAGTTTAGAAGAGATGAGTTGCCCTTGTCTCTTCAGAATTGTTCCCAAATCCCTCTATCTCCTGATAAGTTCCATCTTTTACCAGAGGACTCAATGGTGTGTGGGGGACACCCGCCGTGGGAAAGGATGGCATGGCTTGGGTTCCAGTCTTGCCTCCCGCTTCTCCTCTTTGCTCAGGGGAGCTGCATACTTGGAGGGGAGACTGAGTACAAGGACAGCAGTGGACACCAGCTGCATCCTTTTGTGCTTTAAAGAGCTGTGGGGAGGATTGCTTGCGCTGGGGGCAGGGGATCAAGTGTGTGTGCTGGAAAAGACCCCGTGCAGTGCAGTTGCTTAAGAAATCCGGGATGGCTGTGTGGAGGTCTGGGTTCATTTCTCAGTTCTGAAGAGTAGAACTTTGGACTGCAGAGATCACATGTGGCTGGGCGAATTGAAGACCAGATTCTGTCTGCTGTTAAGACTGGATGATCCTGAGCATACGTCTCTGCTGAGCTCAGCTTTCTTTGTGACATGAAGAGATCTGAACCCACCACAGGGTTCAAGCTTAAGATGACCAGTGTCTCTCCTTGCCTTAGCTGAGTATGCCTACGGTCTGCTTGGCAGGGGTCTGGTTGGAGAATGGAGGTAGTGAGACCCTAGGGAGAGTTCAGAGGCCAGGATTAGTCCTGATTTAAATGTTAAAGAAGGGCTGGCTGAGGCAGGAGGATAGCTGTGAGTTCCAGACAATGTAGTGAATTCCAGGTCAGCCTGGGCCAGAGCGAGATGAGACCCTACCTTAAAAAAAGAGAGAGAGAGAGAAATGTTTTTATTTATTTGAGCCAGAGAGAGGGCCTCCTGCCTCCTGCACTACAAACGAACTCCAGGTGCATGGACATCTTCACACAGGTACTGGGGAAATTGAACCCAGGTGGTCAAGCTTTCGAGGCAATTGCCTTTATCTACTGAGCAGATCATCTCTCTAGACTAATGTTTTGAGACAACCTTTTCAAGTGTATCACCAAAAATTCTAGTAATCCTACCTTGACTGCCAAGGAATTTGGGTGTCACCCATCTCTGAATGTTAGTGCTGAGGGACATCTTGGTTTCATGGGCCAGGGAGCCCTAACCACAGCAACTCTTGGGAAGAGCTTTGTACTGATCACAAGGGATGTGGGTGCACATACTGTAAGTGCTTTACTTGCTTCTGTAAGGCTGCTGAGAAGTTAGAAGTGCCTATCTTCCTCCAGAGAGCACCCAGGTTTGGGGATGAATGTGTCGAAATCCTTCCTGATCCAGCTTAGTATTAATAAGTAGGTTTAGGCTTAGGCTAGCCTAAAACCTTTTTCAATTCATACATCCTAACCCACTAGTGTGAGTGTGAACCTAGTAATGGCTTTTTTTTTGGGGGGGGGAGTGGTTCGAGATCAGTTCTCTCTCTAGCCCAGGCTGACCTGGAATTCACTGTGTAGTCCCAGAGTGGCCTTGAACACATTGCAGTCCTCTTACCTCTGCCTTCCTGAGTTCTGGGATTAAAGGTACGTGCCACCATGCCTGGCCCAAATGGGGTTTGTGACTTACATGCATACCACAGGTTTGCACATCTTTGTAACTCACTGCAACTAGGAGTTGAAGTTCTACAAAACCCATAGGTGACCTTCTGGAATGAGAACACTGTCCCTCATGGCAGGGTGGAAAAGCTGGAGTTACACAAATAGATTATTTCACTTCTGGAAAGACAGTCGTCAGCTCTGGTGTTGCCTGTGGGTCCCAGGCTAAATGTCCCTGCTGGGAGGAAGGTGACACTCCAGGGACACAGACAAAGCTCTTGTCCTCAGGGATATTGAGCCATGACAACCCTGAACTTCTCCAGGGAGAATGCTAGGGGAGAGAGTGATTGTTCTCTGTCGTAGTTACAAGTTTTCTGCTGCATTGCCTCTCGTTTGGGAATTGTTACCTGTGTGTTTTCCAGAAGAGCAACTGCTCAGTTCTGAATTAGTTGTTTGGGTCATGTAATAGAAGCAATCTCTTCCACATACATTGTGCTATCCTATTCTGAAATGATAGGAGAGAGTTTGGGGTACATGTGTAACCAGCGTTTGGTTATTTATCTGTGTGGGGGAGAGAGAAAGAGAGGGCACACCAGGGCCTCTTGCCACTGCAAAACAAACAGCAGGCACGTGCCATTTTGTGCATCTAGCTTTACAAATTGAACCTAGGCTGATAGGCTTTGCAAGCAAGTGCCTTTAACGGCTGAACCATCTTCCCAGCCCACAAACTTGTACTTAAAAAAAAAAAAAAAGATTGAGTAAACTGCTTAATATGTGTTGTTTTTGACTTTAATTTTGTGTATTTGAACACCAAGTGTTTTAGGACTTGGACTTAGGTAATATGGAGAGTGTTTGTTTTTGTTTTATCTTCGAAAACTTACAAGTTGGATAGTAATGATCATAATGAAGAGAGAGAAGGCGGAGTGCGTCATTCAGTCCATTAGAAGGTAAAACTGAGGCACAGGAACAAAAGGTGACTTGTTCAAGGTCACATGGCTGGAAGGGTCAGAGGGGAGCCAAGGCCTCAGTCTCCTGGCTCCTGAGACAGAATCAATGTTTTTTTTTGTTTGTTTGTTTTTGTTTTTCTTTGTCAAAATTAAAAAAAAATATTGTTTATTTTTAAGGAGAGAGAGAGAGAAAGAATGAGAATGGATGCACCAGGGCCTCTTGCCAAACGCTTTGTGCATTTGGCGTTAAGTGGGGGAACGGAACCTTGCCTGTCAGGCTTTGCAAGCAAGCACCTTTAACCACTGAGCCATCTCTCCGGCTCCTTGGCTTTCTTTCTATGAACCTGTGGAAGAGAATGGGAAACACTGGGGAGAAAAGTTCAGAATAACTCTATTACTAGAGACATTTAAGCCTCGGAAACATGGGTTGAGAACTCTTAGTCCTGCAAAAGAAAGAGCTACATAGGGTACATATGTATATCTACATATAGTATATAGTATATATACATACATACGTGTGTGTGTATGGAACTTTGGCTATAAAATGTCATAAACCCTGGTTATCCAGTAAGACGTGGAGTGGGGAAAAGTATTGCTTGAGTAGTCTGGTTCTAATCCTGGAGGGCTGAGGATAGTGGGAGGAGAACTTTCTGCGGTGATGCATAGCTCGAGTGTGGGAGCAGAGACCCTTCCTAGCACAGGCGGACATGGAAGCCTGCTCCTATAGGACACGACAGGGTGCAGCCCTGGCTTGACTCCAGGCAGGAACTTGCTCACCCGGGTGCTGGCACGGCAGGTGTTCCCCGCTGCCTCGCACTGCCTGCTTCTTTCCCTTGTGGTGCTGGGATCAAGCCCCACAAGTGCTTTGCCCCTGAGCTAACCACCCACTTGCAAGGTCACATGGCTAGAAGTGGCAGTACCGGGTTTTAAACGACATCAGTGTGAGGTTAGATACTGCCTCTCAACTGTCCCACCTGTTAGTGAATGTCCCATCTATTAGTAGATGGCGGGCACTTTAAGTTTTTAAACTTTTTATTGTCAACCACCACACATGTATGTGGTATATATATTATATATTTTATAATATATGAATAATATATTAATATTAATATTTAAATTTTGTGTACATTATATATTTGTATGTAATATATACAAATTTATATTTGTATATAATATATTATATATTTGTATATATGCTTTGTATTTATATATTATATATAAATATTTTAATCATATATATTAGATAATATTACATAATCATGGTCAGTGGTTAAGGCGCTTGCCTCCAGTGCCTAAGGCCCTGGATTCAGTTCCCCAGTACCCACATAAGCCAGACACACAAGGTGGTGGCCCTGGCATACACCCCCCTGTCTATATCTCTGCTTGAAAATGAATAAATAAAATATTTTTAAAATATTAGGATTTTTATCCCTATAAAATATTATATAATCATATAGTAATTATATACTTATATAATATATAATATTTATATATAATATATAAATGTTAGAAACAAAGTGTATTTTCCTTAAGAAAAACCAGCTTGTTTTTATATAAACCCTAACCCTAATCCCCTCCCACCACCCTCTCCTTTCCTCCTGAATCCTCGCTCCACAGAATCTCTTTCCAACTAGTGTCCCCCCCCCCAGGTAGGCTCTCGCTCTAATCCAGGCTGACCTGGAATTCACCATGTAGTCTCATGGTGGCCTTGAACTCATGGCAGTCCTCCTACCTCTGCCTCCTGAGTGCTGGATCAAAGGGGTGCACCACCATGCCCGGCTTCTTTTCTGTTTTGATCTCACCATTTTTCCCTCTTACTATGTAGCTCTTGTGTAGGTGGTGGCAGCCATTGTGAAGTTATGAAAACCATTTCTAGGTTTGTGGGGTCATTGCTGAGGGGGACCATGCGAGGCCGAGCCACCCCTCCTCTCAGCGTTGATATTTTAAAATATGTTCAATTAAAGAAAGTGTATTTTCCTTAAGCAAAGCTAGCTGGTTCTGAAATAAGAACCTTGAAATTGTCATCAGCAGTGAGATTTCCTCTGTAGCACTCTGGTTTCCTACTTTCTCATTCATTATTTGAGGTGGAAAAACCAGACACTGGATGGTTGAAGGTCTGCAAGGCTGTTTGAAGAACTAAGAACTACTTCCATGGTTCCAGACGATGGTGTCCTGCTGATTCAAACTCAGACCACTGCGGCTGATGCTGTCTCTGTGCCAGACAGCGGCAGCTTGAACTGCTGCGGCCACTGTACCAAGCACAGTCCCTCCCTGCCAGAGGCTCCTTGACCCAAAATCCCAGACAGGCACCCTGGCAGTCAGTCGGCGCACATTTCCTAAGGGAGGTGGACTTGAAGTGTAAACACCCGGAGGCCAGCTGACGGGAGCAGATCGTTCTGTTGGAGAGGCTGCTGGGTCCTGCATGCCAGCTCAGGTCTGCCAGGCAGACCAGTGATGGTCCAAGGTGACAGTGGCCTCAGACCCTCATCCCACCACTGCCCTTGCCACACTTGCCTCTGGTAACCCATTTCTGGCAGATGGCACCAGCCTCTAACCTTTCTCCTTTTTCTTTTTTCCCTGTTCTGGGAATAGAATCAGGGGTCTTGTCCATGCAGGCACCCCACCAGGGGCTATATCCCTAAGCCCCTCTGCTCTATTGAGCCTGTTAGCAGATGTGAGGAGTGGAGAACTCCCAGAACTACTGCAGGAGCATGACTTCTTACAGCTTCAGCCTGAGCACTGTTAGATGCACACAAGGGACCAGAAGCATGGCTTCTTCCCTGGGTAGAATTCCTCCTGTGGAGTCAGAGGGCTTCTGTGCTCAGTAGGCCACCCAGCCAGGATGTCTTCTTCTAGACTTCAGGAGAAAGGAATTTGCTTTTTCATCTATATTCCTGATACTTTAGCCAACAGCCTTCAAATTTAAGCTGTTTGAGATAGTGACAAATCTTCATTTCTCCCACGTAGGCCTCAAATACAAGTAGGAAAAAAAAAACCTGAAAAATGTGTGTCCTTGAAGCAGCCTGGCTAGGTATTATATAAACAGATTCTGAGGTGAGGGGGACTCTCTAGAATCATGTTGATGGTTCTTTGTCCATCATTGGACGTTAGCACTTAGGTGAGCATGTAAAATTCAATTTGTTTGGTTTGTAGGTAATACATTGTTTTTAAAAATTATTTACAAGGAAAGGAAAAGAGAGAGAGAGAGAGAGAGAGAGAGAGAGAGAGAGAGAGAGAGAGAGAGAGAGAGAGAGAGAACATGCCAGAGCCTCTAGCCATAGCAAACAAACTCCAGATGAATGGGCCACTTTGTGCACATCTGGCTTACGTGGGTGCTGGGGGAATCGAACACTAGTTGTCATGGTTTGATCCAAGTGTCCCCCACAAACAAATGAATGTGTTCTGATAGATCAATCCTCAGCTGATGGCAGTTTGGGTTTTACAGCCTCGATGAAGCTGAGTTGTCAGGGGCGGGCTTATGGGGTTATAAGCCAGCTTCCCCTTGCCAGAGTTTGGCACACCTTCCTGCTACTATTTCCAGTGCTGTGGCAGAGGTGATGTCCAGCCCTCTGCTCAGGCCATCGTTTTCCCTGCCAGGATGGAGTCTCCCCTCGAGTCCATAAGCCAAATAAACCCATTCCTCCACAAGCCGCTTTTGCTTGGGTTCTTTCTGTGCAGCAACTAGAAAACTGACCGCAACACTAGTCGTTAGTTTTTGCAGGCAAGTGCCTTAACCACTGAGCCATCTCTCCAGCCCTCCATCAGTTTTGAACTAGTCGATAAGCTTAGGTGTGTAAGTTAAAGAGGAGGGGACTGAGGGCTGGAGAGATGGCTCAGCGGTTAAGGCACTTGCCTCCAGTGCCTAAGGCCCCTGGTTCAATTCCCCAGGACCCACATAAGCCAGACTCACAAGGTGGTGACCCTGGTGTGCTCTCTCTCTCTCTCTCTCTCTCTCTCTCTCTATCTCTATCTCTCTGCTTGAAAATGAATAAATAAAATATTTTAAAAAAATAAAAAAAAAAAATAAAAAAAAAGAGGAGGGGACTGAGAAGATACCTCAGTTGTAAAGTGCTTGTCTTACAAGCATGAAGACCCGAGCTTGATCTCTACCGATGTGAAAATGGAGGCTGTGACAGGTGGTTGGCAGTGAAGGTCAGGGTTGGGGAGGCAAAAAAAGGCAGAGCTCACTGGACAGCCAGTTCAGCCAATGAGACCCTGTTTCAAAAAAGAAAAGAAGGCGGATGGTATTCCTGAAAAGGACACCTGAGGTTGTCCCCTGGCCTCAGTGTGCAAACATAAACCCAGCACTGGGAGGCGGAGGTAGGAGGGTCACTGAGTTCTAGACCAGCCTGGGCTACTGAGTCAAGTTCTAGGTTAGCCTAGGCTATAGTGACCGTCTGACTCAACAAACAAAATTACATATCATCAAATCATTATAGCACAAGGGATTGTGAGACCCGCCATCTTTATGTACTCTCAGCTTGGCGGCCAAGCTGGGAAAAGGTATTGGTTATAATATGCATTCAGATTGTTAGGTTGGTGAAGTGTGGCAATTTTTTGGCACCCCAGACTTCATTCATGTAGTCTTACAGTGCAGTTCTAGCTTAGTTTGCCCCTCCTGGGCATTTGGCATTAGTGTCCCTTTTCCTCAATAACCCCCCTGGACTCCAGGACACCGCACGCTAATGGCTCTCCTGGTCCTGTCTTCTTGGCTGGCTCCTCTTTTCACCCTCACCTCTGAACAATGAAGATTCCAGGCTTCAGGCTCAGAGATCCAGAGCTCTAAATACTGCTCACTTACACGGAATGCTCACGTGCAGATAGCCAGCCTTGACTTTGTACTTGAACGTGAGTCTGTCTGCTTGACACATGTGTCCTGTGCTCAACTTGCCCAGCCCAATCCCAAAGCCTTTCCCTGTGTCCATTTCCCCTTGTAGGAAGCCGTCCTCAGGTCCTGGGACCTGAGAGCCATCCTGGACTTGGATTTCTTATCTCCATGTTGGGGGGGGGGCACCGGATTTTGTCCCTCTACTTTTAAATTCACCTATTTCCTATAATGCCACAGCCACCCCTTGGGACCAGCTCACTCTCCCTCCCCTCCTGGACTACTGCTCTGACCTCTTAACTGGTTGCCCCATTTCTGTTTATCTTATTTATGTTTTTTGAAGTGGGTCTTGAGCTGGTATTCACTATATAGTCTCAGGCTGGCCTTGAACTCCCAATGATCCTCCTACCTCTGCCTCCGAGTGCACCAGTACACCAGCCCTGTTATTTTATTTTTTCAATATTTCTTTTCATATGTGTGTGGGTGGGTGCACCAGGGCCTCTTGGTGCTGCCAGGGAGCGTCAGGCACGTGTACCACGTTTTGGGTCTGGCTTATGTGGGTGCCTTTAGCATTGAATCGAGGTCTTCAGGTTTTGCATTGACTC
>PVHP010008751.1:34367-52389 GCA_004024765.1 Zapus hudsonius
TTTTTTTTTGTTGTTTGTTTGTTTTGTTTTTTGTTTTTCGAGGTAGGGTCTCATTCTAGCCCAGGCTGACCTGGAATTCACTGTGTAGTCTCAGGGAGGCCTCGAACTCTTGGTGAATCTCCTGCCTCTGCCTCCTGAGGGCTGGGATTAAAGGCATGCACCACCACGCTGGGCTCTCAGCTTATTCTTGACACAGTCATTTCCTCGGCTTATTCACAGTCGCCAGAATGGTACTGTTGAATTGTTAAGTATTTGGCACAAAGTAAGCACGTAATAAAAGTTTGTTAAATGAATAAATAAGTATTTGAGAAAGTTTAAAGCATAGACTAACAGGAAATAAGCAGTTTTTGTTTTCCTCTGTAGAATGAAATAAAAGGTTACAATTTTCTCTTTAATATCAAGGGTGTCTTTTTCTTCCATTTAGAAAATTATCTACTGTTTTGACAACTTGTCATCGAAAATAGTCCATTAACTTCAAGAAATCTTTATTTTTGTTTTGTTTTGCTTTGCTTTTTGGAGGTACGGTTTAGCTCTAGCTGTGCTGATGTGGAATTCACTATTTTAGTCTAGGGTAGCCTCGAAATTAGGGCAACCCTCCTACCGCTGCCTTCCAAGTGCTGGGATTAAAGGCATGGGCCACAACGCCTGGCTGTTTCTGGTTGTTTTGAGACAGGGTTTTGTTATAGCAGTTCTGGGTGGGAAGTCACTATGTAGTTGAACTCACAGCAATCCTCCTGCCTCAGCCTCTTGAGTGCTGGAATTACCAGGAGGTACTATTACACTCCAGTGAGGGTGGGGGTTGGGAAATGGATCAGTAGTTAGAGGTGTTTGCTTGCAGATAGTTGCCCAGAGCCCACATTGAGCCAGATGCACGAGATGGCACATGCATCTATATAACCACAGGAGGCCCTGGCATGTTCATACTCTCTGTGCTCACAGATACCAGTGTGTCAAAATAGTTTTAAGTACTTCTGAGACGCCTCTGAGTTTATTTATACTTATTGTCTATTGAAAACCTTCAACAAGATAGTGATTCATTCGCCATCAGAAATCGGTTTTTTTGTTTTTTGCAAGCAAGTGCCTATAACTACTGAACCATCTCCCTAGGCCCTGAAATCATTTCTGTGTCTTAAGTAGGAAGGGAGATTTTTTTCCCTCAATTTTTTCTCGGTGTTTTTTGTTTGTTTGTTTTGTGTTTTGTTTCGAGGTAGGGTCTTGCTCTAGCCCAGGCTGACCTGGAATTCACTATTAGTCTTAGGGTGACCTTGAACTCACGGGCAATCCTCCTACCTCTGACTCCCAAGTGCTGGGATTAAAGGCGTCGAGAACCTTAATACATGGATATAGAGTAATTTGGTCCTGTTACCGTGTTTTGTCCCCTCTCACACCCCCACATCTCCTAAGGACCCTCTTTCAAGATAGTCCCTTCTGTGTTTTATCTCATTCCTTTGCTCCTCCTCCATCTTCCGTGTCATATTGTCGGAACCCTGCTGGTCTTGTGGGGTACTGGTAACCACTATGGGTCAGGAATGCGCAGTGGTTCATGTCGGGAGAACAGTGGCCAAAGTGCTCTTATATTCTGCTCCCCTCTTCCGAGATGTTCCCTGAGCCCTGGAGGGCTTCATAGTAATCTCCTTGAGTGTCGGCAGGCAGCCTTCTCTTTCTATTCTGATGAGTTCTGAGTCTCCATGGTCATGGAGGTGGTTCTCTGGTCATTCATTTTGCCACTGCCTTTTCAATGTCCCCAAGTCTTGGCAGATGTGATCGAGCTGACTTGTCCAGCTAAGCACTAGGCTTTCTCTTTTTCTTGTCACTTAAAAAAATATATATTTTTAAATATTTTATTTATTCATTTTCAAGCAGAGAGAGGGAGAGAGAGAGAGAGAGAGAGAGAGAGAGAGAGAGAGAGAGAGAGAGAGAGAGAGAGAGAGAGAACGCACCAGGGCCACCACCTTGTGGATCTGACATATGTGGGTACTGGGGAATTGAGCCTGGGGCCTTAGGCACCAGAGGCAAGTCCCTTAACCGCTGAGCCATCTCTCCAGCCCTAAAAATATTTATTTATTTATTTATTTGCAAGGGGGAGAGAGAGAGAGAGAGAGAGAGAGAATGGGCACACCAGGACCTCTAGCCACTGAACTCCAGATGCACATGCCACTCTGTGCATCTGGCTTTACCATCTCTCTAGCCCCTTTCTTGTCATTTTGGTGAGTCTTGGGGGTAGGGAGGGAGATTTTTAATCTAGGGCATCTTCAGTTGCTAATGCTGATAGAGCAGTGTCCTGTGTCATGAATGCATGGGAGCTGTCCCTGTGGACACACTCGTTTATAACTAGCTTATGATACCCTGGTTTCTGCAGAAACACCTGTGCCCGGGCTTCCAGGGCACTTGTTCTGTAATAGGGCAGATGGGCATGCCTTAGCTGACCTCAGCAGAACACTAATGCTGGCAGTGCAGGAGGATAAAGGGCCTCTGAAGTAGTGTGTCATGCCACCCTGGAAGGGGAGAGGGCACCAGCTGAGGGAGAGGTGTTTGCATAAGAGCCGGGTCCCCAGGGAGCCCAGGCTCCAGGCATTGGTGAACGTATGAGGGAACCCTGCTTTCTTTCTTCTCATTGTCATGAGGCCAGACTGTTCGGTGAGCTTGTGGCTCTGTGGCATCTCAGCGAGTGGCAAGTGAGATGGCCAGTGGTGGGGAGGATCAGCTGAGAGGATGGAGGCGACGGGAATGCCTGCCCTCCCCCTCCCCTTTGCAAGGTTTGCTGTGCTCCCAATATGGCTGTGTTGGGGACCAGGGAGAAACGTTATGGTGGATGTGGGACTTGGGGAGAAGGTAGGACAAGCACACCTCCATTCCAGTCTGAACTGATGTATGCTGATCTGCATGTCACTGAGGGAGGATCCAGGCTGTGCTAGAAAGGAAGTTGTCAGGGCCAATAATCATGGAAGGCAGAGGTAGGAGGATGGCTGTGAGTTCGAGGCCAGCCTGAACTAGAGTGAGACCCTGCCTCAAAAACAAACAAACAAACAAACAAACAAACAAAAAAACCCAAAGAAGAGAAGCTGTCTTGAGCTCCAGGTCCAGGCTCCTGTTTCCCACTGTGCATCTCTGGATTCTGTGTGTGTGTGTGTGTTGAGAACGGCCTGGGTAATGTGGAGTCATCTGCTCTGGGAAGAGGTTGTGTATTAATTGCCTCCATGGGAATCTTCTCATTATTATCACTCTTACCTCTGTCGTTAGAAGAATAATGAGAACTGACTTCACATCTAACGAGGGTGAGTGATGCAATGGGAATCTTGAATCCTTTTAACGTGATGAGTTTGTTACCATGAAAATGTTTAGAGCCTTTCTGTGTATGGGGCGAGGCCCAATTAGCTGAGTGTTCTGCAGTGTGCTTACGGACCACCTTCATGGCTCCATCTCCTCTGGCCTTCATACTTCTTTTCTATGGAATGCTTTTTTAAAATTAATTATTAGAAAAAGAGAGAAGAGAGACAGAGAATGGGTATGTCAGGGCCACCAGCCATTGCAAACAAACTCCACATGCACTTTGTTCATCTGGCTTTACATGGGTATTGAGGAATCAAACCCAGGTCATCAGGCTTTACAAGCAAGTACCATTAACTGCTGAGCCATTGCTCCATCCCCCCTTTTCTTAAAAATATTTTTAAGCCATGTGTGGTGGTATGCAGCTCTAGTCCCAATGCTTGGGAAGTGGAGACAGTAGGATCAGGAGTTCAAGACCAGCCAGGGCTACGCTGTCTTAAAATAATAAATACCTCCCCTCCCCTTGGGCTGGAGAGATGGCTGAGCAGTCAAGGCTCTTGTCTGCAAAACCTAACGACCCAAGTTCAATTCCCCAGTACCCATGTAAAGCTAGATGCACAGAAGGGGCCCTTTCTCTGTTTCCTCTCTGTGTTTCTTTGCTTGGTTATTTCAATAATTTTAAAATATTTTTAAAATAACCCCCAGAAAAAGCAAGTGAGCGAACAAACAAAATATACTACCAATCGTGTTTCCTTGCTGTAACAGCCTCATTTTCCTGAGGCACACTCCTGTCCTTTCAGATTTTGTCAGGTGTCTGCATACACAATATAGCTAACACACAGTATCCAGGAAATATTCCACAAGTCTTCCTGTCCCTTCTGGTGGTGATGGGGCTTGGGGATCAGGGAGAACAGTCCTCACTGTTCTCCTCCCTGGAGGTATTGTGCTGAAAGGTGCCTGAGAGAGCTGTGGTCTCTCCATCTTGGAATTTATCAGCTCCCAGACTGGAGAGGGCCCAGGGAAGGGGGTGATGGAGAACCAGGTGGTCTCTGGAGTTGACTGTATGCTTTCCAAATGGGAGCATATACCTGTCTAAGAGAACCGAGCTTCCGGTCCCTTTGAATTGAAAGGAAATCTCACTGTATCCATTCTCACCCCCCCCCTTCTCTTTCATTTTGTGACTTAGAAAATAAAGTATCTACTGAGTCTTGGAAGAAGGAGCTGTTGTTAATAAGCATTTTAACTCTAAAACGGGTGTGCATTTGCATCGGAAATGTGTCATGCCTTAAAGCTTGAGTGCTTTGTGTATGTGGAGCATTTATAACGATGGGGGTAATTCTCAAAATAAATTAACTCCATAGGAAATGTCAATCAGCTTGTCCCCAGGGACCATCGTGAGTGTCTCCATTGTAAGATGAGGAAATGGACATGACAGTTAGTGGTTTGCCCAAAGCCACACTGTCGTGGGTATCGTGACGATGTAAGCAGTGGTCCTACTTATAAGAAAAGCACCCATGTTTTCATGTGAGACACTGTGGGCCTTAGTCAAATTGACCTAAATTAAGATTCAGGGACTAACAAGCCTTTTGGTGTTTGGGAGAGTCTACCACATTAACCACAGGAACTGGCTTATTTCTTCAAGTTACCTGTGGGGTTTTAAATAGACCTTGGGTTTTCTTCTTGTTTTTTTTTATTTTTTTGAGGAGTATATTTGCTTGGAGTCAAAGACTCTACCTGACTAAACATTGCTTTGAAAACTGAAAAAGCAATTGGTTCAAGTACACCTCACACCACCAGCATGAAAAGAGCAATAATATCTCAATTAGTGGCATTCTGTATGTTTTCTAATTTTAGGCTTTTTTTTGTGGAATTGTTTTACAGTTGAGGAGGAAGGGATCTTAGGGTTTTTCCAAAAATATTAGTTGAGAGAAAGAGCAAGGGAGACTACCCACACCAGAGTTTATGCTGCAGCAAACCAAACGCCAGGTGCATATGTCACTTTGACATCTGGCTATCCGTGGGTACTGGGGAATTGAACTCGGGCCATCACCCTAATACTGTTCTGCCCCAGGTGTCAGCAAACCGCTCAGCAGCGTGTTCACATTGTAGGTGATACCTCTTGCTCTAGCTACTTAGCAGCTGTCTTGGAACGGTCGCAGTATCATAGTGCCTGTGTTCAAATAACTTGCATATCACTTAATGACAGTCCCCAAGAGCCCATATGGTAAAGCTGGCCATTCAGATATATTAGAGAGAAACCATGTCCTGTAAACCGAAAGGCAAACGTTCTCAATAAGGAAAGAAAATTACTTTGTTGAGCTTGCTAAGACCCTCCAGCCTCTGTCTGCCGAGTCCTGGGATTACAGGCATATACTATCACATCATTCCAGTTAGCTGGGAGTTCTGGAATGATTCTGTGAGGCTGGGGTAGTTGGGTATTTGTCAACTGGAATAGAAAGATTGATTCTTCTCTCTGTTGTGTTGTGAAGAAGAGAAGAAAACAGCTAGTTTTATCTTGGCATCTGAAACTAGTTAGTACAGTGCCTGGTGAAGACTGGAAAGACATTTTGAATTACTGAGTTAGGTACCATGTGTGTTTTCATCATCCACTGGGGAGTTTGAGTTCTGTCCTGTGGATGAAGGGAGTCCAGTGGATACAGAGTTATTGGGGGCGAGGGACAGATGGCTTGCAGAATAACCAGCCTTGGTCATCTGCTCAGTCATTTTATTCCTCTTGGAAGGTAGCATGTGTTTACATATTTAAACACATCTATCGTTCTGATTTCCAATCTGTCTTTATAGTATTGGACAGATAGCCTAACTTTGATATTTTTCCTTCCTAATTGCAATTGGAATGTTAATGCTTTATAAAGATGATCAGTGAGCTCAAACCTAGAATATAGCTATTGTTATTAAATTGTCATTTTTGGGTGTTATCTTCATTTTACTTAATGCAAGTCAACTTAGAACACTGAATAATAATAGAAAATTGCTTGTTGAGCATAGAATCCAAGTCCAAAAGACAGATACAATTTTCTTCTTTCCTCCCCTTCTCCCCCACTCCCACTTCTTTGAGGCAAGGTCTCATTCTAGCCTAAGCTGGTTTAACCTCACGTCAATCCTCCTACCTCCCAGCCTCCCTAATGCTGGGATTATAGGTATGAGCCACCACACCCACTTTTTTATCTCGATATGTGTCCTGGGCTGCCTTTGAATTTATGATCTCCTTTCTCTGCCTGCCAAGTGCTGGGATTATAAGCATACACTATCACGTCCCACAGTTTACACATTCTTAAGGAATGATTGTGTTTGGCTGGAATAATCCAGTCCGTGACCTAAAGGACATCGTTCCCAGTTTGCGCTTTACCTAGCCAGGGTCATGTGAAGTCCATCATGGTATCAACTTTTAGCTTCTATTCTTCCTTCCTCTCTTTCCCTCCCTCCTCCGTCTCTCCTTCCTCCCTGCCTCCTTCCTTCCTTCCTTCCTTCCTTCCATCCATCCTTCCTTCCTTCCTTCCTTCCTTAACAGGGTCCCAGGTAGCTCAGTCTGAACTTCAACTGTCTATGTAGCTGAGGAGGACCTTGAACTTGAATCCTCCTGCCCTCCATCTCTTTTCTGAGTGCTGGGGTTAGAGACATGCACTGCCCTGTCTGGTAGTGTTTATTCTAAATTTCATGGAGTCACCACTCTTTCAGTTTGGGAAGCTTTTAATTTATTTGATTACAGGTGTATTTGGTAGTAACAGAGGAATCACTCTCATGCCCTTGGTTAGTTAGTTGGCTTTCAGAACGTCCTTCGAGGGTGATTGATTATGCTTCCAAGATCAACCCTTCTGATTTCCCACCACAGAAATGAAGTGAGTCTGTTGTTGTTAACTTGCTTGTGCTGTTTTATTCATCTGTTGTTTGTGGTGATGGGGATCTGATCCAGGACTTAATGCCTACCCCTACCCCAAGGAGGGGCTGTGATAGTTTGAATATATGGCCGCATAGACTTAAATTTTTTTTTTATTTGTTTGAGAGAACGAGAGAGAGAATGGGCACTCCAGGACTTCTAGGCACTGCAAACAGACTCCAGATGCATGTACCACTTTGTGTATCTGGTGTTACGTAGGCACTGGGTCCTTTGGCTTTGCAGGCAAACATCTTAACTGCTGAGCCATCTCTCCAGCCCTAGACTCAGTCATTTTTTAAAAAATATTGTTATTAAACTTTCTACTTGAGCCCCTAGCAGGTAGATCCCAGCTACAATGGGGTGTTTCACCAGGGGCAGACCCTGGAGTCTAGCCCTAAGGTGTTTTTTTTTTTTTGGGGGGAGGTGAATCTGAGCCCAGTCCAGTCCTACTAGGTGTGTTCAGAGTAGTTTGAGCTCTGGCTGTCTGCTTGCTAGTGGTGCTGGCTGCTTGGAGGTCTCTCTCTCCCCTTGGATCTATGAAAGCTTCTGCCATTGATCATGTTCCCTTGGAATTTGTAAGCTTGAAATAAACCCCTCCACCTGTAAGTAAGCTGTGCCCAGTTGGATGTTTGACTGTAACAGTATCTAACTGTCCTCAGGGTGGGCCTTGTGTACCAAGTACTTAGTGGGGATTCATTTCTCTGTCACCTAGCAACAGGAGGGCTTCCTCCTAGGACAAGTGGGGAAGTTACATTCTTGTTGCTTGGACAAAACACCCCACCAGAGCAGCTCATGGGAGAAGAGTTTATTTCTGCTAATGGTTTTGAGGGACGTTTTCATCATGACACAGAAAGCCTGACAGGAAGCCTGAGGTCACACCTGTACATCAGTGGAAAGGAAGTAGACTCTCTATTTGGGTTTGAAGCTGGATTATATCACCCCAAAGCCCACCCCAGAGACACACGACTCCACCTCCCAGAGGCCCCACAAACTGCCACCAGCTGGGGGTCAAGTATTCAAACACCTGAGCTTTTGGGGACATTTCATCCACATCATGCCCATAGTTATTTTTATTTCATTTTCTCTGTCCTAGGTATTGACATCCTGAAGCTTGTGGCAGCCCAAGTGGGAAGCCAGTGGAAGGACATCTATCAGTTTCTTTGCAATGCCAGCGAGAGAGAGGTGGCCGCTTTTTCCAATGGATACACAGCAGACCATGAGCGGGCCTATGCAGCCCTGCAACACTGGACCATCAGAGGGCCGGAGGCCAGCCTGGCTCAGTTAATCAGTGCCCTGCGCCAGCACCGTCGCAATGATGTTGTGGAGAAGATCCGTGGGCTGATGGAAGATACCACCCAGGTAACACAGCCCTGGCTGTATGTCTCTACTACTCACCTCAGCTGATATAGTAGATGCTTGGGCAGAGACTCTCCATGGTTGGCTGTCACCACCATCTAGGGATCTCTTACATAGTGCGATGTTTGACCAGTTTTAAAAACAATATCTTTATTTATTTTTGTGTGTGAGAGGTAATGGGGGGCAGACTCCTGCCACTGCAAATGAACTCCAAATACATGGACCACTTTATCTTGGGTCCTGGGGAATTGAACTCTGGTGATCAGACTGGGATAGTGAGTGCCTGTGACCATTGAGCCATCGCTTCAGCCCACAAATCAGTGTTTATTATTATTTGCAAGCAAAGAGAGAGTGTGTGCATGTGAGAGTGAGTGAGCATGGGCGTGCCAGGGCTTTTAGCCACTGCACATGAACTCCAGATGCATGCGTCTCTGGCTCTGCTTGGGTACTGAGTGGGAAAAGTACCTTAACCACTAAGCCATCTCCCCAGCCCAGGAATCAGCATTTTTAAAGCACTCTAAGTGATTCTAGTGTGCAAAGCTGAGAGTGTGTTGGTATTTGTGGTAAGTTTATCCAGCTGTGCAACCAGATGTATTTTTTTGTTACTTGACTGACTACCTCATTTTGTATTACACACTTCATTGTTTCTTTTTACTTTAAAAATTTTTTTGCTCTCTCTCTCTCTCCCTCTGCAATAAATAAATAAAAAATAAATAAATAATTTTTTTTGTTTTTCCTTAAAAATATTTATTTGCCTCTGCAAATGAACTCCAGATGCACTTGCCACTTCATGTATAATGTACACTTGGAGTAAATCCAAAAAGTAATCCCCTCCTTTATCCTCCCCTCTTCCCAGGACTTTTTTTTTTGAGATGTGGCTTAGTTAGAAAGGCTCGTTGTGAAGCCAGTCCTGACGCACACCTTTAATCCCAGCACTCAAGAGGCAGAGGTAGGAGGGTCACCATGAGTTCCAGGCCAGCCTGAGACTACATAGTGAATTCCAGGTCAGCCTGGGCTAGAGTGAGACCCTACCTCAAACAAAAAAAAAAGAGAGAGAGAGAAAGAAAGGCTCACTGTGTTTAACTCTCACCTCCTGAATCCCAGGAGGGTGATTGAATTGTGTTTGTGTCCATGAGCACTAGTTTTGGAGCCAATCCACAATGAATTTGAATCCTGGCTCCAGCACTTACTAGCTGGGTGGTCAGGGGAAAGTTACTTTCTTTGATCATCTTTGCAAACAAACCTATCTTAGATTTATTAATACTATAAATATAGTCTATGCAAAACCCGAGATTATGAAGTTCTTCTAGAACAGGAATTATAATCATTACCTAACTCATTAAAGAAAACATTTTAAAATCTTTTTTTGTTTTTGGGTTTTCAAGGTAGGGTCTCGCTCTAGTCCAGGCTGACCTGGAATTCACTATGTAGTCTCAGGGTGGCCTCGCACTCACGGCGATCCTCCTACATCTGCCTCCCAAGTGCTGGGATTAAAGGCGTGCGCCACCACACCTGGCTACATTTTAAAATCTTTTAATTATTTATTTATAAGCAGAGAGATACAGAGAGGGAGAAGTGGTATGGGTGTGCCAGGGCCTGTGGCCATTGCAAATGAACTCCAGATGCATGCATCACTTTGTGTATCTGCCTTACATGGCTACTAGGGAATTGAACCTGGGTCTTTAGGATCTGGGGGTAATTAACTACTTAACTGCTGAACCATCTCTCCAGCCCAAGAAAACTGTTTTTTTGGTTTTTTGAGGTAGGGTCTCACTCTAGCCCAGGTGACCTGGAATTCACTGTGTAGTCTCAGGGTCTAAGAAAGATAATATGGTCAGTGCAGTGATAGGATTTGGTTAAACCAAACCATGATGGGCCCAAGAAGAAAGTGCATGTACATAAAAGATATAAAGATCCTAAGTGACTCAATGAATGAGGGCACAGTACATTCCAAGTGCCCGCTTTCTGTGTCTCCTCCTCAGTGCAAAGACTAACCGTGCCCACGTTTTGTCATCTGTATTTTGAGAAACAGTGGTGCAGGCAGCCTGTAGCTTTCTACTTGGTTCTGCCGTCGCCTGGGAGTTGGGAGCCATGCTGAGAAGGCAATACTGAATTTCTTGTTCGGTGCCTTAATAATGCACGTCTTTGTCCAGCAACATTCTGGGTCCTGCTCTGCCTCTAATGTTAATAGCCAGCAAGCTTGGAGTTCTGGCTGCTACTCTTAATCATTGCACAGTATGGGATGGCCTGTCCATAGCTTGGCCCTGAGAACTGTTGAGCCGTGCAGGGGGTTAGGAGGCAGGGGGCATCATGGAGACTTTTCCTCCCATCTTTTGATGGGTTTGGACTCCTTGTATATTATGGTAACTGCTTGGGATTTGGGACTTTGCCCCAGGAGTTAATGGACTCTTCATGTGTAAAAATGACTCATTTTAAAAAATGCTTGGTGCTTCTTCCTGTTCCGAGCATCTGTGTGGTGCTGCTGTGCAGAGGGCTGGTCCTGCTGCAGCTTGGAGCTCCTCTGTCCAGAAGAGCTGGTCCCATGTGGCCTGGGAGCTCAAGGCTGGCTTTTCATCTGAGGTGTGAGGACATTTAGCAGACACTGTTATTTTAAGGTAGCCATCTAAACTGAGCCCAGCCTTCCAAACTCATTTCTTTTCTTCCAGGACATAAATATTTAGAAGAATCAAAGCAACGAATGACAGTTGGAAGTTAGCGGGATTTTGACAAACTGTATATATTTTTTAAAATATTCCAAATTTTGTTATCTCTTTTTAACATCAGGTGTGTGTGTGTGTGTGTGTGTGTGTGTGTGTGTGAATGATTTAAAGACTCTCTTGTAATGAGCACACATTGATAATTGTGTGTTTAATCAAGTTTTAGTCAGTTAGAGAATTTCAGTGTATCTACATTTTAATGCAGTTGCTCAAATATTTGGGCTTAATTCTGCCATCTTTATCTTTTTCTTTCTTTTTAAAAAATTTTTATTTATTTGTTTGCAAGGAAAGAGAGAAGAGGAGGAGGAGGAGAGGCAGGGCTGGCATCAAGTCCAGTCAGAGAGCAGTTGGTTTCCCCCTTCTCAGACATGCCACCATCGTACCAGTTGGCACAATGCCTGCCTGACTCACTGTATAGCACGCAGGGTCCCACATTATGGGAGTTCATTTGCACAATATTGGGTCATACGCTTTGGGCAGTGCTGATAAGTGGGTGCAGTCAAGGGAAGAAACATACACAGACTTACATAAGCCAGCCGATTGAGTCCAAGAGGTCGGGAGGAGGAATGTGCTGGCTGTCAGAACCAGCCGTGAAGGCTCCAGCCAGAGCAGGTCTGGGAGATAAGGTGCCAGGCTAGATTCTATTCCTGAGGGTTCAGCCACATTGGGGACCCTGTGGAGGACAGTGTGGGGTGCTTGGGGAATGAAGGTGGTATGATCCCCAGCAGGCACCCACAGATGTTTATTATTTGTCTTAAGGATTTCCACACCCTAGAGGCAAGTGAGCTGGAAGAATGTTTCTAACTGGCTCCAGCTCCCTTGAATAATGGACCTTTTAAGTCCGAATGCTGAGGGTCACACAGCTTTGGGTGGGGAGGAACCCGATTGCAAGCCGACTGGAAGTTGGTCAAGAAGAGAGTTGCTGTCTGGGTTGAGTGCTAAGGAACTGGAAACCCCGACTGACTGTAAATATTTATTCCTTCCTGCCTGAGCAAGTGTTCCAAGCTGGCTGGAATGTTTTCTCTAGCAGGGAAACAAAGATATGTGTGAAGATGGTCTTCTGTCAAGAGACGCAGAGCATTGGCCAGACAGATTTCTAGGTTTCTGTCAGTTTATTTCTTCATGTGTCCCGTCCCCCTTTTTATTTTAGACTCTCTCTCTCTCTCTCTCTCTCTCTCTCACACACACACACACACACACACACACACACACACACACACACACACACACATGCACTTGGCTTGGTAGCTTTATTCTGTATAACCAACTAGGAGAATCCCAAAAGCTAGAGAAGCAATAGGCCTTCTGTTTGGGCCAGAACAGTGCTGCTGGGCTGAGAGGGAAGTCCAGGCCCTGACTTGTGCCTGCCAGCCTGCTGCAGGACGCAGCTGTCCTCATTGTGGAGCCCAATGATGGCCAGCTGTACATTCAGTGTTGGCTATAAAAATGTGTTTTTGTTTTGAATTTTCTAGTGCGTTGTCTCCTAGAAAATAGGAATGACTGTCCTGGGGCATAAAGACCTGGGGCCAAATGTGTGTGGATCCAACCATCCCCTGCTCTGCTGTGTCACCCTGGCACAGAGAGGGTCACTTAAGGACATGCTACTTAATCGTAGGGTGTGACTGTGGGCTTTGGGGAACTTCCAGGTTAGCGAGCAGAAGGCATTACAGAGCAATTGCTGACATACACACACAGACTCAGGTGTATTTCCTGGTGTTGACCACTGTGCACAAAGGTACGATGTCTGAATAGCCTTTAGATTTTTAACGATGTCAGATGGACATGGTGACTCATGTCTGTAATCCCAACACATGATGAGGCTGAGACTTTGAGACCCATCTGGGACACTAGCGGGTATTAGTCCAACCAGGTAGGTGTACCTAGTGATACACCTGCCTCCAAAACCAGCCAAATAACAACACAGAGAAAATCCAGCGGCTGGCAAGATAGCAGAAGCCAGATGCACAAAGTGGTGCCTGTGCCTGGGGTTCATTCGCTGCAGCTGGAGCCCTGGAGGACCCATTGTTTCTCTCCTATGTTTTCTGTTTGCAAATAAATAACTTAAAAAATTGTTTTTAAAGCACATTCATGAAGTTTCATACAGCTAGTCAACCACGTGCTATGGAGCCCCATCTCTGTGTCTGGTACCAGGGGAAAAAAGAAAGGTAGCCCCTCCTCACCCCCACCCCTTTTAACAGCTCCCTCCCTGGGATTAAGACCTGTGTGAGTAATTACAACTCACAGGAGAAAAATGCTTGAGGAATGATCAGAAGGAAGAAGTGCTCAGGCCATAAACAATGCACAGAAAACCGGAACTGATACCTAGTAGGAAAAGACCAAAGCTTCCTTCAAAATTATACTTTGGCCTTCTGCCCTGAGATTTTCATGTTTGTTTTTGCAAGCAGCCCCGTCTGCTTTTTCATACTTAAAGACTTCTTTGGCTTCCCCAAGGATATTTTCTCTACATCCTTGCTTGACTCTGCTCAGAAACAAGTTTTTCAAAACCTCTGAACTTGTCTCCAACATTAAAGAGATGGGAATGAGGCTCTTCTCTTCTGTTCAGGGCTGGAGTTCAGACCCTCAATCCCTCCCAGCTAATAAAAGGGACCAACAAATCCAAGAATTTGCCACCCTCCCCTTCTTAGTTTTATTTGAATCTTGCTTTTGCCACTCCCTGTGTGACCTTGGGTAAGCCCAGCTAGGTCCTCATGCCACGGGTTTATCGTGGCAACCTTGGAAAGATCTAGAAAAGAACTGGAACAAAATGGGTGTAAATCCTCAGTGCTGCACTTGACAGGAATCTTGGTGGCTATTTTCTATTTGCTCTATTACGACAAATGCATTTGTAAGTGTACGCTAAGGAGAAAGTGAACCTGCATTTACTGAGTATCTGTTGCATCCCCAAACTTGACATCTGTGTTTATTTTGCAGCTGCATGAGCCTGAGAGGTGTAGGGAGGTATTATAATTCAGATATGTTACTCTATTTCATTGGCCCCTGTGTCAGTTGGAAGAAGTGCCATTATGATGTGTACTACTGAGGAAGAAATAACAATATTGGTGCTGGAGAGATGGCTCAATGGTTAAAGGTGATTGATTGCAAAGCCAGGTGACCTGGGTTCAAGTCCTGGGTACCCATGTCAATGCACGTGCATATCTGGAGTTAATTTGCAATGGCCTGAGGCCCTAGAGTGATCCTTCTTTCTTTCTCATATAAATAAATAAATATGTGTGTTACTATACATATGCTGTAATATCTATTCCTACTTCAGAGATTTCAAATGTGAAGGAATATGCATTATAGAATTAACAAAATTTAGGACTGGAGAGATAGCTCAGCTGTCAAGGCTCTCGCCTGCCAAGCCTAACGGCCCGGGTTTGAGACTCTCCTAGAGCCAGATGCACAGAGTGGCACATGCACCTGGAGTTTGTTTGCAATGGCTGGAGGCTCCAGGGCACCCATTTGCTCTGGCTTTCCCTCTTCTCTCTCTACCCACGGAGTCTCCAGCCCCAAGACTTCGTGGATTTCTAACCTCTCAGATGGTCAGGGAGAAGGTATTGTTTTTGTGTTGTGAAGGAATAAGGAGAGAACAGTGTCCATTGGTGGTGGGTATTTAAGTGAATCCAGCCTCTCTGGAGGGCACCTGTTGGTATCTATTAAGATGCCCACTGATGCATGCTTCCACTGTGCACACTTCCCCATGCAGAGTGATGGATGTCCTGCAATGTTTGTGTATTGTTACTTGTCAAAAGCATCTCACTCAAGAATATTGAGTGAGCTGTGGAACATCTGTCTACACAGTAGACCAAGATGCATTTATTAAAAGCAGTGTGTCAACTTGATCTGCTAATCTCAGGAATTGTTTGGGGATGGGGTTGTTTGTTTTTCGAGGTAGGGTCTCACTCTAGCCCAGGCTGATCTGGAATTCACTATGTAGTCCAGGGTGGCCTCGAACTCCAAGCTCTGCCTCCTGAGTGCTGAGGTCATAAAGGCGTGCTCCACCATGCAGACAGGGCCTCGTTGAACCTGGAGCTCACTGATTTGACTGGATGAACCAGCCAGCGTGTCCCAGGGAGTCTTCTGTGCCCGTCTCCCAACTCTGGCCATGACATGGGCTTTGGGGATCCAAACTCAGTTCCCGACAAGCACCTTACCACTGAGCTCTCTCCCCAGCCCCAGACAAGCTTTAAAAATATTATACACCTTGTTTGAACTGTCTTCAGTTCAATGAGGAGGAAACATTTAGTTTCCACCCAGCTCACATCTCCTCGTGTTCTGATGGTGCCAAAGCTTGACAGCATATTATTCTAAGACGAGTGAGTGGGTTCCAGCTAAGAACCAAGAAATCCCACTTAACTATGAAACCAGCCCGTGTGAATCAGCTCAGGGCTCCCACACTGCATTGCGGCCCATGTCAGCAGCCTGGACAGCTGGCAGACCCACCCAGCAGCTGGGCGGGGCACAACCTCCCTTCTCCTGCCCTCCAGAGCCAGCTGGTTCTTACCAGCCTTGGCAGCTGTGGCTTCCTGTAGCTCTGCCTCTGTGCATTCAGGAAAGGAACAGTTCTCTTGCTTAGGGCAAAGACAGATTGTCCACATTTCTTGTTAAATATCTACTTTGGGTCCTATTTTGAAATTAGACATGATCAGAATGCATGGATGACAATTCTGCAACACTATACAGTCGCCTGCCTTGGGTATTGGGTTCTTAAACACACCATGGCCGTTTAATCCGAGCTCAGTACACAGTTGTTGTTGTTTTTTGTTTTTTTTTTTCCTCTCTGAAGGTAAGGTCTCACTCTAGCCCAGGCTGACCTGGAATTCATTATGTAGTCCCAGGCTGGCTTTGAACTCACAGAGATCCTCATACCTCTGCCTCCTGAGTGTTAGGATTAAAGGCATGTGCCACCACACCCTGCTTACACAGCTTTAAGTAAGACTGCATTTGAAGGCAAATCCTCGCTTAAACCAATGTAGGGTATGTGGAGATGTCTTTAAGTCATTGCCCAGTGCTTGCTGGCTTTAGGTTAATGCTGAGATGCTCTGGGTGTGGGTGAGATCATGTTGGAGGAGACTTTATTTTGTATGGTTCCCAGCTGAGCTTTCACTCCTCTGTGGTCTGCCTGGGGGTTCCCAGGGTCTCAGCTTGTGTTCCTGTTTGTGCTTCCATCCCATGGCCTTCCATGACCCCAGGGACAGCTAGACAAGAGCAGGCCCTCAACACTGTTCCTCCTTATGTGATCAACACACCTTTTAGCATGGGTTCTGGAAGGAAGGAGGGAAGCAGAAGAAAGTTGGGGGAATTTTTGTCTTACAGTCATTTTGCTCTCAACCCGTTTCCTACATAAACCTATAGATGGTCTGAAATCTAATTTCACCTTCGTTGTATGCGCAGCTGACACTGCAGGGGAAACATCATGTCATAATCCTTACAGAGTTGTCATTTTATATTTGTTTGTGGCTGTAATTCCTTTGAGACACACTTTCAGTGGAAATTCAGTTTGTTGTTTTCTTAACTGGTTGGTTACTGGTCTGTTCGATCTGAAATATTTCCAAATAGAAGACAAAATGCTGGGTCTCAGAGGAAGTGTCCAGTATTTACAGAATTTCTTGTATTTATATCTCTGGGCAGACATCCAGCTGGCATAAGGCACTATGGGGCTCTGAGACCTTACAGCCCCCCACTGCTGTCCCCTTCACTCCAGCCTAAGGGCACAGGCAGCTTCTTATGATCATGTGATTGGTGCAACCAGTTTCCAGAGGTCAACTGCTCTAAATGCTGTGGGGTCCAGGCAGGGAAGTGACAGGGCTCATCACAGGGGGTAACTTTCTTTCTTTTTTTTTTTCTTTTTATTTATTTATTTTTTTTTATTTTAAAACTTTTTTTTAAGAATGGAAATTTATTTATTTATTTTTAAATATTTTATTTATTTATTTTTCAAGCAGAGAGAGAGAGAGAGAGAGAGAGAGAGAGAGAGAGAGAGAGAGAGAGAACACCAGGGCCACCACCTTGTGGGTCTGGCTTATATGGGTCTTGGGGAATTGAACCCGGTGCCTTAGGCACCAGAGGCAAGTGCCTTATCCGCTGAGCCATCTCTCCAGCCCTTTTTATTTTTTTTTAAAATATTTTATTTATTCATTTTCAAGCAGAGAGAGAGAGAGAACCAGGGCCACCACCTTGTGGGTCTGGCTTATGTGGGACCTGGGGAATTGAACCCAGGGCCTTAGGCACTGGAGGCAAGTGCCTTAACTGCTGAGCCATCTCTCCAGCCCCACAGGGGATAACTTTCAATGCAGCCAGAGCTGGTCTTGAATCCCAGCTCTGTGACCTTGGTCAAGTCACTTAGGCCTCCTGGAGTCTCCATTTCATTATCAGTGAATGGAGTTTTTTAAATACTTTGCTTTATTTGCAAGCAGAGAGAGAGAGAGAGACAGACAGACAGACAGATAGACAGAGACACCAGGGCCTCCAGCTGCTGCAAACTAACTCCAGATGTATGTGCCACTTGGTGCATCTGGTTTTATGTGGGTACTGGGGAATTGAACCCAGGCTTGGCAGGCAAGTGTCTTAACCTCTGAGCCATCTCTCCAGCCCTGGATAGAGTTTTAATATCTCAGCAGTACATGAATTACAGGTAGATTATGCTGGATTGTCTAATATTTTGTGAGTGGCCTCTCTCTCTCTCTCTTTCTCTCTCCTCTCTTTCTCTCTCTCTCTCTCTCTTTCTCTCTCCTCTCTTTCTCTCTCTCTCTCTCCTCTCTCTATCTCTTTCCCCTCTCTCCCCCCT
>PVHP010008752.1:0-52021 GCA_004024765.1 Zapus hudsonius
GTGGGCCAGAAGAAGTCCAGCGTTTGGGATCAACCGCTGACCACCAATTGCTGCCAGAAGGCCTTACATCTTGACCTCCTGGATTGTTAAGACTATAAGTACTACTGTAGGATTGCAATTTCCATTCTTTTAAATGGGTGAAAAATGTTAATATAACAATATATGATATATAAACCTTAAGTGAAATGAAAAAAGATCTATTGCAGATATCTGACAGATGTAGTTTTCTTTTTTAAATTAATTAGAAAATGCCACTTCTATTATCTCAGACACACTCTATTTACACGAAATGTTGATTTTCAATAATAGACTGTATATGCAGGCTGTTTGTTCCAGTTACATTGTATAAGTCAATTCTTTAGACTCATTCACTGTCTTCATTTTAATTTTAAAAAATGTAAAAAGGCAGTATTCCCTTTTTAAACTTTGAAAAAGTTGCTGAGAAACAAGTGGAAGAGGGAACTATAATTAACCACTGAAGCACATCTTCACACAGTCACTAAATGACTCTAAAAGACCAGTTTCCTAGAAGCCCAGTGTTTCCCTTGCTGGGGACCAGCCCTGTCACCCAGTGGAAGTCACAGCATTTTTGTTCCCACCTCTTCAGCGAGCCAAATGCATACAGGTGAGGGTGTCACTGCTGCTTTCTCTGAAATCCAGTTCTTCCACAGCAACTAGCCTGTAGTGGTATGTGGCGTTCTTCCACCATGTGTGTTTACTGTAGCTTTTTATTATTCACTTCCCCTTCCAGGTATGTCCAAATGTGCAGCCTCCTCCTTTTTGGACATCTCCCTCAAGGCACTGACCCTCCAACCTCCCTTTGTACCTCACTTCCACCCCCACCCTTCTTAGTAGCCTCTGTGCTGTTCGTTCAGAGGTGACCACAGTAAGTTGGCAGCTGAGAACCCAGGAGAGTAAATGGGAGCATTTATATGAAAGGAGAATGTTCTAGGTGGTACATGAAACTGGATCTGTAGACACGTGGAAATCTGAAGAATTTATTTCCTTCACATAAGTCTTTGTAATGCTTATGTAGTTGATATTAATGCTCACAATTTTGGGGTTTTGTTTGTTTTTTGTTTTAATCCAAAGGTTCTGGTAACCTGTGATGTATTTTTTTTTTTTCTATTTTTCTGTGACTCCCTTCTCCCATCCTCCTCCTTTGGCCCTAGTCATGCCTCTGCCCACTATGCACAGATTAAAGTTCACTTACAGACTCCCTAATATGATCTGTGGAGAATGTACAGAATTTAGACACACCAATAAATACTTCTACTTCCACTGAGACACCTTGTTTTATTGACCCTGGCATTGTGATCTGTGATTTTTTTTTCCAGTCCTGCCTTTGGCATGATGGATATCTTCCTGAAAAGGGTTACCACCTACACCACTGAGACCAGAACAGTACAACTCAGACAGTTCCTGACTCTAGGGCTCAAATCCCATTTTTCATTTTAAAAAAAATGAGAAGAAAGGTGTTGGAGATGGCTTGGTGGATAAAGTGCTTGCCATCTTAAGTATGACGACCTGAGTTCAGATTCCAGAATTGTAAAGCCAGACCAGATAGTTGTTGTAGTCAGTTCCACGTTACTGGGATAAACATCCAAACCAGACACAATTGATGGGAGGAAAGGGTTTGTTTCAGTCTTACAGATCCAAGGGAAGTTTCAGCAATGGTAGAAGAAGCTTGCTCACTTTCACAGATCCAAATAGAGAAACCAAACAGCCAGCAAACACTCAAAGCAGCAAGCATGACCCACCAGAACTCAAACTCTGCTCTCTTACATCTTTGCTCTGGACTCCAGATCCTCCTCCAGTGACACGCTCCCTCTAGCAGGAGTCTGCCTGCTAAGGGCTGAAGCTGCAAACTCAGTTTTAATAAAATACCTGAGTCTATGGGGCCATAGAAGAGTCACTGCCCAAGGGCTGTGCTGCTAGGGAAGTGAATTCAGGGCCTGATGTGAGCCCTGCCAAGTACCTGTGAAGTACCCATGTACACATGTGAGGATTCTGACCATGGACACAGTTGGGAAGTGGCCAGCAAGACTAGAGGGGTAGAGAAGATGACCCACCAACATTCTGATTCTCTGTTTAACAACACTTTCCTACCTCTGCTTCCTCTTGATGGCCACCTAGGCTGTTGTCTCAGACTCACCAGGAGGAGAGAACTTTTTACTTAAAGTGGTTTCTGCCAGAATGCTCTGGCACAGCCCCATCATGGGTATATGTCACTGGACTCTTCTATTACTGTCTGGGAAGTGGTTCTGGCATTCGATCTAATTCCCAATGTAGCAGGCTGGCTTTGTTCAGTGTGTAGCTTAGTCATCTCGATCTTTGGAGGTTAAAGGTTTTCCTTCCAAACCCGGCTCTGTCCAGTATCTATGCCCCTTCCTCATTCCCCAGTATGCCACAACCCCTGGATGATGGTCCCTGAAACCTACATCAGAAGCTGACCCCAACTAGACAGCTCTGGGAACTTCATTACTAGCACTCCTACTGATGGTGTGCCCAGAAGGTCAAGGCTGGTGAAACTGAAGTGGTTTCCACTTACACATATACTTGCATGGCCCAACTGGATCAGTGTAGCCAGGGTTGGATCAGAGTGCGGGAATCCTAGTAGGCAGATTCTCCTTCACCCTGGACCAATTTGTTTTGCACTCAGCAGAGCATGGACTCATCTAATAGAGTTCTCCTTAGACCATAGAGGTAAATGTGTGTATATGGCAGCCATATACTGATTAAGTTCTGTTAAGGGAACACCCGAAGAAATGTAAGGCAGAAACTGCCCTTTGGCCTCACCTTCACTGGCTCCACTTTGCTCCCTAACCACACAGCCCCCTTGTGGGTAGAGAGAGAAACTTTGTCATCTCTGGGTTTCTGCCCTGGGTGACTCAGCTGTGACCTCTAGGGAATGTGGCCCCACCCACCTTGCCTTGTGCTTCTGTGCTGGCTGCTATGCCAGTTGAAGGTCTTCCTGCCTGTCTTCTCTCAGCTGCAGATCAGAGCCCAGCAGCCCTTGAAATCTCTGCTGGATCCAGTGTCCACATGAGCTCTGGTTTCAGTTGCTGTGACAACTGAAACTTTAGTTTTAGGAGACAAGACTTGATTGTAATGAGTCTCCAAGATTTGAGGAGGCCCAGGTGTCCATGTTTATAAAAACATGTCTTAACATTTCTTACAGAAGTCACAGCAGGGACACAGCAAATAGGAAGTAGGCAAGCACTTTTAACCACTGGGTAATCTCTTCACTCCAAGTAGAAGAAAGAAGGAACTTCATGGCTTTCGCTGAAAACATGACCAATAAGGTCACCTGCTGTTAATGGCAGAGTAAAAGTCTGGGGTTATGGGCAATGGGTTTTCTCTGGGACAAGGCACAGTGGCCCTTTATAAAATGAAGACCAATCTCTTGTTACTGAAACAAGGGTGTCATGCCTTTTCTGTGCCCTGTGGTTTCTTTTTTTTTTCTTTTGGTTTTTTGAGGTAGGCTCTTGCTCTAGTCCAGGCTAACCTAGAATTCACTATGTAGTCTCAGGGTGGCCTCGAACTCACGGCAATCCTCCTACCTCTGCCTCCCGAATGCTGGGATTAAAGGCGTGTGCCACCACGCCCAGCTTGCCCTGTGGTTTCTTAGTCAGACTTTCTAAGTCAGTCTACTGTAGACTAGCCAGAGTAGATACATTTTCCCCTAGAATCCTTGATGTGAATGGGATATGACTTAAAGAAACTACTGGATTACACCAAGAAACATCTGGTTGAACTTAAAATTTTGAAGCCAGATGCTGGTCATGATGCTCACACACCTGTAATGCTAGCATGCTGGAGGACCATTATGAGTTCAAGGCCAACCTAGACTTCACAGGGAGACCCTATCTCAGCAAAAACATGCTTTTTTTATTTGCAAGGAGAAAGAGATTGGGCACGCCAGGGCCTCATGCCATTGCATCCAAACTCCAGATGCATGCACCTGTTATCTAGCTGTATGTGGTATTGGAAATCAAACCCGAGCCTGATGGCTCTGAAACCAAGTGCCCTTAACCACTGAGCCATCTCTAGCCCCAATTTCTTTGGCTTGTACCCAATGTCTATTTTCCATCCTATAATGTGACATCCCTTGTTTTGGAAAGCCTTGAAAGTTTTAATAAGTACTGATGGGGGAGCAGGGTAGAGAGATGACTCGGCAGTTAAGGTGCTTGCCTGCAAAGCCTAAGGACTGGGGTTCTATTCTTCAATACCCACATAAAGCCAGATGCCCAAAGTGGTGCATGTGTCTGGGATTCATTTGCAGTAGTTGGAGGCCCTGGTACACCTGTATTCATTCTCTTTCTTTCCTCTCTCTGCTTGCAAATAAATAATATATTTAAAGTTTGCTGGGTGTGGTAGCGCAGACCTTTAATCCCAGCACTTGGGAGGCAGAGGTAGGAGGATCACCGTGAGTTCAAGGCCACCCTGAGACTACATAGTGAATTCCAGGTCAGCCTGGGCTAGAGTGAGACCCTACCTCGAAAAACAAAACAAAATAAAGTAATAATGTGTAGATTCATTTATTTTTAAACTTTTCTTTTGTTCTTTGAGGTCTCACTCTAGCTCAGGCTGACCTGGAATTCACTATGTATTGTCAGGGTGGCCTACCTCGGAAAAAAAAAAAAAAGACTCTAAAATAAGAGAAATTGCAGAAGACAACAGGAATTGGAAAGACATCCCGTAAATTGGAAGAATCAATATTGTGAAAATGTCAATTTTACCAAAAGTAATCTACACATTTAATGTAATCCCCATCAAAATTCCAATGGTATTCTTCACCGAAATAGAAAAAAAAATCTTAAAATTCACTTGGAAGCACAAAAAACCTTGAATAGCCAAAAAAAAAATTCTAAGCAACAAAAATAAAACTGGTGGTTATCTCCATACCTGATTTTAAGATATGTTACAGAGCCATAGTAACAAAAACAGCATGGTACATAGTAGATTGCTGGGGAACCAATGATCTAAGTGAGGTCAAGGGAAGCTATTGAGTAAAGGAAGGGTGAGTGGAAGGTTAATCAAAATTTAAGATGTTATGAATAAGCCATATGGAAACCTACTTTGGATAATGGCACACCCAGAAGCCATAGATTGTTACTAGATAAATGTCAGTGCCAGGCCTGGGATACTTTCCAGTGAGTTGGCCAGGGAGATTCCTGAGGCCCCCAGAACAGGCTATTGCCAAGGCTCTTGGTTGCCCACTGGAACTAGATGGTAAGAGCCTATTGCTAAAGACCACGCATGCTTGGGCTGCAGGTCACTGAGAAATCAAGCTGGAGCTGAGCTGGAAACCTCCTCCCTGTTAAACAGTTGACAGAACGCTGGAAAAAAGCTATGGCTGCATGCAGCCCTATGGGAGAGAAGTCATCAATGGTGGTGAACAGCAGTGGACCTTCCAAGCATGAAGACGGGCCAGCCAGGCCAAATGTGCCAACTGGGGCAATAGTAGCACATCTATTGTGGGGAAACCATCCACTCTAATTGTACTGGAGGTCTGCTCCACAGGAGGGATACATGCCTGGTACTGAAAACCTAGTCAAAAGGTGGGGAGGGCCGGGCATGGTGGCACACGCCTTTAATCACAGCACTCGGGGAGGCAGAGGTAGGAGGCTCACCATGAGTTCAAGGCCACCCTGAGACTACACAGTGAATTCCAGGTTAGCCTGGGCTAGAGTGAGACCCTACCTCGAAAAACAAAACAAAATAAAGTAATAATGTGTAGATTCATTTATTTTTAAACTTTTCTTTTGTTCTTTGAGGTCTCACTCTAGCTCAGGCTGACCTGGAATTCACTATGTATTGTCAGGGTGGCTTCCAACTCACAGCGATCCTCCTACCTCTTCCTCCTGAGTGCTGGGATTAAAGGCATGCACCACCAAGTCTGACCTTTGTTTTTAAACTTTTAAATATATAAATATATATACAATATAGTATCAAAATCCTCTCTCACTACCCTCTCTTTTCCTCCCAAATTCCCCCTCCACTGAATCCCTTCTTTCCAACTAGTCTTTCTTCTATTTTGATGTCATTTTTTCTCCTATGATGCAGGTATTGTGTGTGTAACATCAGCCACCATGAGGTTATGAATATCAAGGTCACTTCATGGTTGCAATACAGTATTGTAAGCAGTCCTCCCCTTCCTTTGGCTCTTACACTCTTTCTGCCATCTCTTCCACAATGGTCCCCGAGCCATGGAGGGTGTGATAGAGATGTCTCAATGCCCAACACTTCACTTCTCAGCACTTTGGTGAATTTAAGTCACCACTAGATGAAAAGAGAAGCTTCTCTAATCAAAAGTGAGAATAGTATTAATATATGGGCATTAACATAAGTATTTAGAGGACACTCTGGTGGACATAATAAATGCATTTAGCCAGACAACAGTAGTAGTTCCGCGCCCCCCCCTCCCCCAGGCCCTCCTAAGCCATAGGCTTTCAGTACCATGCAGGAATCCCTGATGTGGATCAGGTCTCAGGTCCAGAGAGCAGTTGTTTTCTGCCATAATAAAAGTGCCACTATTGGGCTGGAGAGATGGCTCAGTGGTTAAGGCACTTGCCTCCAGTGCCTAAGCCCCCCCCCCCCGTTCAATTCCCCAGTGCCCACATAAGCCAGACCCACAAGGTGGTAGCCCTGATTCTCTCTCTCTCTTTCTCTCTCTCTCTCTCTCTCTCTCTCTCTCTCTCTCCTCCCCCCTGCTGTTTTTGATGTTTCAAGGTAGGATCTCCAACCCAGGCTGATCTGGATGGAATTCACTATGTAGTTTCAGGGTCCAGCTCAAACTCTCTTTTTTTTTATTTGTTTTTAAAATATTTTATTTATTTATTTTAGAGAGAGAGAGGCAGACAGAGAGAGAATGGCCTTCAGCCACCGCGAATGAACTCCAGACGCATGCACCCTCTTGTGCATCTAGCTTTTACATGGGCACTGGGGAATCGAACTTGGGTCCTTCTGCGTTGCCTTAACCATTGAGCCATCTCACTCAAACTCTCTTTTTAAACATATTATAGGAAAAGAAGTGGGTTTGCATATGGCATATTCATAAATCCTAATTTTTTGTTAACCCTCCTCTATCCACACCCCTCCCCAGTATTCTGCCCTCTACTTACATATCTACTGTACTCTCCCCTTAAGCCCTCCCTTCTCTTCCCTCCCTCATAGCCCCTTTCTAGCTTCCTGGTCTCTACTACTGGCTTTGGAAGATTTCTTTTTTGAAGCATGATACCTCTACTTAGCCCATGTTAACTTGAGCTCATGATCTTTCTGCCTCATTCTCCTCAGTTCTGGGATTCCAGGGATGTGCTATTATGCTTGACTCTGCCTTTTATTTTTTAAATTTATTTATTTATTTGAGAGAAAGACAGAGAGAGAGAGAGAGAGAGAGAGAGAGAGAGAGAGAGAGAGAGAGAGAGAGAATGGGTGTGTCAGCCACTGCAATCAAACTCCAGATGCATGCACCACCTTGTGATCTGGCCTTACATGGGTACTGGGGAATCAAATTCGGGTCCTTTTGCTTTGCAGGCAAAGGCCTTAACCACTAAGCCATCTCTCCAGCCCTGCCATATTTTGTAAACTGTTTGGTCAGGCGTGGTGCTCACCTTTAATCCCAGCACACAGGAGGCAGAGGTAGGAGGAGTTCTAGGCCACTCTGAGACTGTGTATTGAATGCCTGCCTGGTCAGCTGGACTAGCAAAACCCTTCCTCGGGGGAAAAAAAATTGGGGGGGGGGGTCAGTCCTCACCTTCCACCTCATTTGAGGTAGGGTCTCTCATTGATCCCTGTTCCATCCTCTCTCACCATAGATGCACTAAGATTACATAAACCTGCCACAGCTTCTGGATTTCATGTGGGCCCAGGGATCCAAACTCAGGCACTCCGAGTTGTAAGGCAAGCACTTTTATTCCTTGAAGAACCATCTCCCAGACACTGTCATATTTTTAAATTTTGTTAATTTTTTTTGGTGTTTTGAGACAGTTTTACTATGTAGACTAGGTTTATCTCAGATTATGCCACCATACCCAGCTAAATAATGTATTTATTTAATTTTATTCATTTACTTGAGAGAGAGTTGGGGAGAGAGAGAGAGAGAGAGAGAGAGAGAGAGAGAGAGAGAGAGAGAGAGAGAGAGAGAGCGCGCACCAGGGCCACCACCTTGTGGGCCTGACTTATGTGGGTCCTGGGGAATTGAACCCAGGGCCTTAGGCACTGGAGGCAAGTGCCTTAACCGCTGAGCCATCTCTCCAGCCCTATAAGCATTTTTTATATATTCATACCCATATAATAATGCTTCTCACTTTTGGCTGGAGAAGCTTCTCTTTTTCATATGTCAGTGACCACTGGGATAACTCAAAAGACACCATAGTGCTGAGAAGAAATGACAGTGGAGTGTTCAGCACTGGGACATCTCTATCACACTTCCTGAGGCTCAGGGTCTATTGTGGGAGAGGTGCCAGAAAGACTGTAAGAGCCAAAGGAAGGGGAAGGATTGCTTACAATGCAAACTTCATACATAAAATGGCCTTGATATTCATGACTTCGCAGTACCTGATAATACCTACACAGGACCTTCGTAATAGGAGGAAAAGATAATGACATCAAAATAAAATAGAGACTAATTGAGAGGAAGAAGAGATATGAGGGAGGGTGGGGAAGGAATTACAATGGTTTATTGTCTATAATTATGAAGCCATCAATAACAAGTTAAAAATTTAAAAATAAAAATTTAAAAATAAAAATTTTGCCAATAAATAAAAATAAATAGATAAATTTTTTTCTTTTTTTGTTTTATTGAGATAGAATCTCACTCTAGCCCAAGCTGACCTGGAATTCACTATGTAGTCTCAGGCTTGCCTTGAACTCACAGTGATCCTCCTACTCTGGCCTGGGATTAAAGGCTTTTGCCACCACACCTGGGAGAGAGAGAGAGAGAGAGAGAGAGAGAGAGAGAGAGAGAGAGAGAAAACATACTAGGGCCTCTAGCCACTGCAGACTCCAAATGTATGTGCCACTTTGTGCATCTAGCTTGACATGGGTACTGGGGAATTAAACTTGGATTCATAAGTTTTGTAGGCAAGTACCTTAACCACTGAGCCATCTCTCCAGCCCCCCAAATAAAAAACATTTTTAAAGAGACCTCATGCTTTACATTTAATATTTTAAAATAAAATTTTGTCTATTGCTAAATTAGATATTGTATGACTTTAAGCACTGAAAAACTTGTCATTTATCTTTGCATGCTGAGCATTTAATTTTTAAGCTTTACTAATCATATTAGCTCCATAATAATTAACTAGATGCCCAACAGTATGGTAGTCTCCTATCTCTGAAGAATAACTGTGGGTGTCTGAAACCAAACCCAGTATATACCTTTTTAACTTTTCCCTGTACACACTTATCTGTTGCTTTAGTTGGGATCTTTAAGTCCCCCAAAGGCCCATGTGTTAACGGCTTGGTCCCTAGCTTGGCAGTACTGGGCAGAAGAACCATTTTAAGAGGTGAAGTGTAGGGCCAGAGAGGTGGTTCAGTGGTTAAGACGCTCCTCTCCAAAGCCTGACGTTCCTCTCCGAAGCCTGACGTTCCTCTCCAAAGCCTCAGGACCGGGTTCAAGTCCCCAGTGTCCACATAAAACAGATGCAAAAAGAGGCGCCTGTGTCTGGAGTTTGTTTGCTGTAGTCTCTCTCTCTCTCTCTCTCTCTCTCTCTCTCTCTCTCTCTCTCTCTCTCTCTCTCTCTGCCTCTATTTCTCTGTTTGAAAATAAATATTTAAAAAAAAGAGGTGAGGTGTAGGGGGGGTGTCACTGGAGGATGCCCCTGAAGAGGATATTGGGACTGTGGCTCCCTCCTGTTCTTCAACCCCTGACTTGCTGTGGTGAGAGTGTTCTACGGTACCCTTCCTGCCCTTTGGTGCCGCTTTGCCCTTCATGAGTTAGAACTTCCAAAACTGAGTCAAAGCACACATTTTCTCTTCATCGGAAATGAAAAGCTGGGGCTGGAGAGATGGCTCAGCGATTAAGGCACTTGCCTCCAGTGCCTAAGGCCCTGGGTTCAATTCCCCAGGACCCACATAAGCCAGACCCACAAGGTGGTGGCCCTGGTGCATTCTCTCTATCTCTCTCTCTCTCTCTCTCTCTCTCTCTCTCTCTCTCTCTCTCTCTCTCTGCTTGAAAATGAATAAATAAAATATTTTTAAAAAAGAAATGAAAAGCTAAATAATACACCCATGCATGATGAAGTTTAATTGTTAGTGGCTGTTAAAGACACTTACAAAGCCTGCCAGCTCAGGTTCCATTCCCCAGTACCCATGTAAAATCAGATGCACAAAGTGGTGCATGCATCTGGAGTTGGTTTGCAATGGACCTGCCATGCCTCTCCATTCTCTTTCTCATCCTCCCTCTTTGCAGATAAATAAAAATTAAAAAAATATTTTTATTTATTTGCAAGGAGGAGAGAGAGAGAGAGAGGAAGAGAGAGAGAGAGAATGGGCATACCAGGGCCACTAACCACTGCAAATGAACTTCAGATACATGTGTTACCTTGTGCATCTGGCTTTATCTGGCTTTCTATGGGTACTGGGGAATTGAGCCTGTGTCATTAGGCTTTCCAGGCAAGTGTCTTGATCAATGAGCCATCTTTCCAGCCCTAGTTTACATATATTTTAAATATTTCTTTATAGCCATGCGTGGTGGTGCCTACCTTTAATCCCAGTACTTTGGGGGGCAGAAGTAGAGAATCACTATGAGTTTGAGGCCAGCCTGGGACTACAGAGTGAGTTACAGGTCAGCCTGGGCTAGTGAAACCCTACCTCAAAAAAAAATGAGAGAGAGAGAGAAACTGGATAAAGTGAGTCTATTGTAAAAATAACTTCAGTGTCTTAATAATTTAAACTTTTTTGGGGCCAGCTTTGTATCAGATGATAATTGTTTTCACTGAGCACTAAGCTCAACATGTAAAGCTGGTGAGTCAGTGGACTTTGAATTTAATAAAAGCCCATGTTGTACCTCAGGTCAGACAGTAGACTGGGCCATATAACTGTACCTACTCACTGGAAGGAAAGATGGATTTAGATATGCTACTGAGGTAGACAGGGAAGAGGTCAGAGAACGGTTGCCCGGGGCAGGAACTCCTTTTGAAAAGACTGAGAACATATTCCCAATCTAACATTTCAGTTGTGGCCCAGCTTTCTGTTGCTAGGAGGACTACGCGAGGGAGGCTGTTCTATCTCGGTTTCTGAGCCTTGAGTCCGTGGTTCTTGGCCCACGAGTGAGCAGCTTGCTCCACCGCGTGCTTCTGCTTGATGTTCATGGCACCACAAGCCCAGAGGCAGGGCAGCCAGCTGCCCATGAACTGGATCTGGAAGCCAAAATAAAGCTTTCTTCTTTTTGAGTTGATTCTACCAGGTATGCCAGTGACTAACATCCTGGGACGCTCTAAAGAAATTAACCTTTGAAACCAGCTGAATGGAAGGAAGTTAAGGCACTTGCCTCCAGTGCCTAAGGCCCCTGGTTCAATTCCCCAGTACCCACATAAGCCAGACCCACAAGGTGGTGGCCCAGGTGCTCGTTCACTCCTCTCTTTCTCTCTGCTTGAAAATGAATAAATAAAGAATATTTTTAAAAAAGATACCACTTAGAATGGGTTGTTGACCCAATGGTTGATGTTGGCCAATTCGAACTTACATAAATGAAATGGCATTTGTAGTTCTCAAAACTGTCATTTTGGGGCTGGAGTGATGGCTTAGTGGTTAAGGTGTTTGCCTGCACAGGAGGACCTGAGTTTATTTCCCCAGTACCCACATAAAGCCAGATGTACAAGGTGGCACATGTGTCTGGAGTTCGTTTGCAGTGGCTGGAGGCCCTGGTGTGCCCATTCTCTCTCTCTCTCTCTCTCTCTCTCTCTCTCTCATAAATAAATAAAATATTTTTTTTAAAAAACTTTCATTTTGAGGGCCAAGGAAGTGGCTCAGCAGTTAAAGGCTCTTTCTTGCAAAGCCTGCTGACCTGGATTCAATTCCCAAACTTCCTATGTAAACCAGACACAGAAAGTGACACATGTGTCTGATGTTTGTTTGCAGTGGCAAGAGGCCCTGGCATGGCTGTGTTCTCTCTCTTCCTCTCTCTCAATAATAGAAAAAAAATTTTTTTTTGGTTTTTTGAGGTAGGGTCTCACTCTAGCCCAGGCTGACTTGGAATTCACTGTGTAGTCTCAGGGTGGCCTTGAATTCATGGTGATCCTCCTACCTCTGCCTCCTGAGGAGTGCTGGGATTAAAGGCATGTGCCATCACACCCGGCTTTAAAAATATTTTTTTTTCGGGCTGGAGAGATGGCTCAGCAGTTAAGGCACTTGCCTCCAGTGCCTAAGGACTCGGATTCAATTCCCCAGTACCCACATATGTCAGACCCACAAGGTGGTGGCTCTGGGGTTTCTCTCTCTCTCTCTCTCTCTCTCTCTCTCTCTCTCTCTCTCTCTCTCTCTATCTCTACCTCTGCTTGAAAATGAATAAATAAAATAAAAAATATTTTTTTCTTTTTAATAAAAGCCTTTTTCTTTTCTGCCTTTTATTTATTTGCATGTATGAGTGCACCAGGGTCTCTTGCTGCTGCCAACAAAGCCCATCGGGGCTTGACATGGGTGGCTGAGGAACTGAACCCAGGCTTGTGGAGGCTTTGCAAGCTAACCATCTCCCCAGCTCCTGAAGGCTCTTTTTTGATACAAGTTGTGATAGTTGAATAAACTGGAAATGAAGACCTTCTAACACGTAAGACCGTCTTCAGCTAGGAAGCCTATCTCACCTTGGTTTTGGGGGTATCTGTAGTCCATTAGGACTTTGCCAAAAAGTCAATGAATTCTGGATTGGGACCCCGATCCTGTGGGGTTCGGTCTCGGTGGGTGTGACCTGGCCACCCCCAGGCCAGCCTCTGCGCACCCCTTCCCACAGGCTCGTCCCCCGAGGACACCCGGCATCCCCAGGGCAAGCGCAGCTCTCCAGGCCCCGGGCACCCCGCCACATGCGCTCATGCATGGAGTGTGCGAGCCGCCGCTCCGATCTAAAAATATTTTTAAAAAACACAAAAACCTGCCATTTTGCTATAGGAGTTATTCATGGATTTCATATTCTGTCCCTTGTTAAGTTTCTCGCCCATGGAAGACACTCATGTCATCTTTTTTGTTGTTGTTTTTTTGAGATAGGGTCTCACTCTAGCCCAGGCTGACCTGGAATTCACTCTGTAGTCTCAGGGTGGCCTCGAATTTACGGTGATCCTCCTACCTCTGCCTCCTGAGTGCTGGGATTAAAGGCATGCGCCACCATGCCTGGCTTCATGCCATCCTTTGAACACAGCACATTTATTGTGAATCCAGGTGAAAAGAAAGAGATGTTTGCCAAGACGCTTCTCCGGGACCATTATATGACATATGCTGTTAATTCTAGCCCGTTTCACTTAATCCTCATAAAAGTATGATATGCTTTTGTTTCTGAAATGAAATTGAAGCAACTCAACAGCAGACAGTCTGAGCAAGAGCTTCACAGGCTGACATCACTCATTCTGTTTGGGGACAACTTTTAGAGAGTCCTTATGAGTAGCGGGAAAATCAAAGTACACTCTGCTATCAAGTGTGCAGCGATTTGAGGAAACAGATGGATTATACCTGGGGTAGTCTCACAGACGTGATGTGCTCACTGAATGTGAGTCTCACCAGAAGAAAGTGAGTAGGGAAGAGCTTCAGGCAGATGATGTGGTTTGTCCAAGCAGGGCATATGGAGGGAGGAGACAATCCCCACAAGGACCCTGCACAACTGCTGCTTCGGAAGTGTATCGTTATAGGGACAAAAGCCAGGTGTCAGCTATCCTGGGCATGCTGGCATGCTCCTTTAACCCCAGCAGGTGGAGGCAGGAGGAGAAGGAGTTGAAGGTCATCTGCAGCTACATAGTGAGTTTGAGGCCAGTCTGGGCTCTGAAACCCTGAAACCTTGTCTAAAAAATAGGAAAAACAAACAATAACAGCAACAACAAAAACCTAGGTGTCAAATAGAAACCCTTGTTTAGGTGATATAAAGACATTCGTGCCAGGAGCGGTGGTGCACGCCTTTATTCCCAGCACTTGGGAGACAGAGGTAGGAGAATCTCTCTGAGTGTGAGGCCAGCCTAAGACTACATAGTGAATTCCAGGTCAAGCCAGGAGTAGAGTGAGACCCTACTTCGAAAAACCAAACCAAATCAACCAACCAAACAACAAACAAACAAACAAAAAACCCATATGTGTGGTAAGTGCTTCTCCCCCCAAATTGTTAACAAAGACGCCTGAGAACAGAAAACCTAAAGAATGGGGATGGGAGTGCTGGAGAGATGACTCTTGGTTAAAGGTGCTTACTTGTAAAGCCTGGTTGTTCAGGTTTGATTTCTCAGTACCCACATAAATCCAGATGCACAAAGCGGCACATGCGTCTGGAGTTCAGAGTCCAGCATGGTGGCACATGCCTTTAATCCCAGCACTTGGGAGGCAGAGGTAGGAGGATCTAGGTGAGTTTGAGGCCAGTCTGAGACTAAATAAATAGTGAATTCCAGGTAAGCCTGGGATAGAGTGAGACCTTTACCTTTAAAAAAATTTAAAGAAATTAATTTTCAATATGTTCTATTTGTTTTGGGTTGTTTTGTATGATGGATGATGACAGGTTGATTTTCTTATGTATTAAATTGACACAATTTAGTGTGTGAGGCTTTGAGGACTCAAAGTCAGTAAGATACAAATTCCGCATACAGGTATAAAAGACTAGTTCTGGTTTAGAGGGAAGGAAAAAAATCTGACGATAGAAATGGTCTATCAGCCTTTAATCCCACTTTAATCAACACTTGGGATGCTGAGGATGGATGTGAGTTCGAGACCAGCCTGGGACTACAGAATGAGTTCCAGGTCAACCTGGGCTAGAGTGAGACCTTACCTGGAAAAAACAAAAAACCCCAACCAACCAACCAACCAAACAAACAAGAAAGAAGTGGTCTATCAGTCCAGATAGACTTGTCTGAGATGAGTTGTAAGAAAGCAAGCATAGAAAAGAGATGTGGAGCCTTGGCACCTAGGAGAGAGAGGAGCAGAAGAATGCAGGCCTTTGAAGAGATCAGCCAGCATCTGATGCCACAAATGGCTGAAGGACTTCTCCAGGGGTCCCTGGGCACAGGCCACAACAGGTGTCGCCTTCCCCCAGGGGGAAGGAGGTCAGTGTCATGCTGGGAGGCTGGGTCCCGGAGCTTTTGGAGGGGTCTTCATTGAGAAGCAGTAATGTTGCAAGATGATGTGGGGAAAGCTCCAGAGGCGGGATTGAAGTTGCAGGAGGGAAGAAAAGATGAGAGGAGTCAAGGGCCGGGTGGGAGCACCGTATTCCAGAAGTAGGAGAAGGGGCAGAACTTTTGCGGTGGGAGCGCTTCCTGACCACCAGTCCAAACACGCAGCCCCTCTGCTCACCTTCAGGAGGAGGGGAGGGGCTTCCCAGGGGGCGTGGCCGGAGGCGTGGCCGGGGAAAGGTGTGCGGGCGGGACCCGGGAGGCCACACCCTGAAACTACCTGCGCGGGGAGGAAGGATGAGAGCGAGAGCCGCCGCCGCCGCCGCCGCCAGCCGGGCGCGCTGGGCCTGCCCCGGAACTCGGCCCCCCGCGCGCCCCGCGCCCCGCGCCCCCGGCACCCCTCGCGCCCCCCGGGCCATGGGAGCCGGCTGCCCGCTGGGACCAAGCCTCTGAGACCCACGACCGGGTCACCGAGACCATGAAGAGCGATCGGGCCCGCAAGGCCGGAGGGGGACCGAAGGACTTCGGCGCGGGACTCAAGTACAGCTCTCGGATGGAGGTGGGCGAGGGACCGGGGACGCGGGCCGGGCGCGGAGGATGCGGCTCCATGCGCCCGGGACCGCGCGCTCGGGCTGGGCTCCGCTCGGGCCCTGCAGCCGGGCGCACAGGTGGAATTTCCTGTTTGGCGAGAGTCCGCCCTGGCGGCCCGACCTTCGGTGCCAGATCTGCCCCGCGCCGGCCACCGGGGAGGCGGGAAGCTCGGGGGCCGCCGGGGCGCCCAGCGCGCCTCTTCCTCGGGTTGGAACAGGGCTTCCCCGGGGGCGCCCCGTTACTTCGGGTGTTAAATGTTCAGAGAAGGGTGATCTAGGCGGCGGATAGGAAGAGTCCGGCGATTGGAGACCTGTCTGCCCTTGGCCTCTGAATAAATTCCTCCTTCTTTTTCCTGCTCGAAAGGAACCTTTGGCGGGGGCCAACGGAGAGCAAAGTTTTGACTACACAGAGAGCGGGGCCACGGTTCTCCAGGGTTGGCTTGGACTGATTGATCCAAAAGGGAAAGGGGATGATGGTCGTTGGGAAGGTGACTGGGCAGGGGCGTGGGAGCCCGTGTCCTGAGCCTTTTGGAAGGCAGTGAAGCAGGAAGCTCTCCCTTGGCCGAAGGACCTGGAGAGATCTCTTGAAAGATCTCAAAAGCATTATTGCACTTTACTGGACGCAGTGGAGGAGGGTGTGTTAGTCACTTGTTGAAGGACACACCTGGATGGGCAGTGCCCATCTGTCCAGCGAGAGAGACTGCAGGCTTCTGAATGGCAGTCAAGGGCCTACTCTCAGTCTGGTCCAGTTTTCAAGCAGAGTGGCGACCTGAGTAACTTGCAGAAGACCAGATTCTTGGGCAGTGGTGGGTGCCCCTGGGCGAGCCTGGGTGCTTCTGTCCTTTCATCCCCAGATGCTGGAGCTACTGGTTGTTTCTTCACGTCCTGCTGCTTCCCCTCTCTTTCTGTAATTGGGGTGTTTGTGAGCTTCTGATAATTACCTGCTTGAAGTACTTGCTCCTGCCTCCTCAGCAGACTCAAGTGTTTGTCTTTTGGGTCAGTTTTTTCTTCCTTCTGCCAAGTTTGGACTTTCGGACTTCCCTTTCTGGAATTCTGACACTGGCAAGTGGGTCTCTTGGATCCCAGTCTTCTCTCAGGGTCACCTCCGTCGTGGGAACCGGCTGGGGTACACCACTGTCTGGTTCCTGGGCTCCTGCTACCTCACTTTTCCTTCACTTTCTTTGCCTCATGGTCCACTCTCGTTTTCTCTTCTGTGAGGCACCCTCATTCTCCGCACCATTGGGTTGCTCCTGCCACTTCAGCCTGTTTCCTTGCCATGTGTGGCACACTCTCTCTGGCCAACTGCTATTGAACCAACTCTGTGTGAGTGCTTCCTCTGGCACTGCCCAAGGGGGATCTGAGAGAGATGATGTGATTGATTCCTGTCAGTCATGGGGCCTTGCTAAGAGATGGGCACAAAATTTGACATGGCGCAGTGTGCTGGCAACTCATGCCCATTTCCTCAGGATGTCTTCGTATATTCCTCCCACCGGATGCCTGAGCGATGCTCCCTGGCATCACTTAGTCTGTTTGCAGTTGGGGTCTGCAGATCCGCCTTTGAGTATTCTCTGGCTCAGGTCCTGCTTGGCTCAAGGAGGACCATGGCTTTGGAGTTCCTGTTTCTTCACAGTTTCCATTCCTGCATTCCTCTGGAGGGGTACTTGAGAACCGGGAAGCCTGCCTCACTGACTGGCTAAGTCCCTGCTGAATATTTGGTGGTGGCTTTGAAGCAGTTTGACATATATGTAGATGCTCAATCATGATTTCCTTAGGCAAGACTCAGAGTCCCCTTGCCGTAGTGAGGCATGATGGGAAATCAGATGTTGCAGGTTAAAATCAGGTGTCTGGGAGCTAGAGTATACAGCCCTGACTATTTAGAGTCACCTGTTAATTGGTCAGATATTAACCTATTCATTCAGTCACTCATTTGCATAGCAGGTATTTACTAAGTACTCCCTGACTGAGCACGTGCCAGGTACTGGGAAATCACAGTGAGGAAGATGTGAGTCACAGTACCTACCTTCAAGGCCCCCCATGTAGTATGGGATACTTGGAGTTACGTTTGGTGTCCTGAATATGAGATTCTGAACTGCCTAGTTTGGGCATTTAGAAAGGCATCTGTTTAACCCTGGCAGGAAGTGCCAGGGCAGGCAAATTAGACTGACCACTGTCAAATCAGATGATCTGTTACCCCATCTGTAAGCTTCAGTTTTCCCTGGCTGTAAAATGGGATGGTGTGGATGTTTCAGGTTTGTGGCAAAAATTCAAAGGGATACTTTACACAAAAGTCCTCTGTAAGTTGCAGAACAATGCTCACTCAGATCATACAGTTAGGATTTTGAGCTGGAGACCAACAACATAGGTTAGAGGGATGCAAGACAGGAAACAGAGAAACACTTGTCAGTGGGTTCCTGAGCTCAGGTGTGCTTCCGGGAGCGCCAGCGCCTCTCAGCAGTCTAGACCTTCTTCCTATGTTCTTTCATTTTCATTTTTATTTCTGTCCCCAGGTTGCATGGAAAAGACCTTTCACTGACAACTGGCCAGCTCACTCCCTTTTCCTCTCCATCCCCTCCCCCTCCCACTAGACAAAATGCACCTGTTGAAACTTTTTACTAAGCACCTTGCTGGGTGGGGGGGGGAGGGGAGGGGGAGCTTTGAGTGTGGTACAGGTGGGGAGCCAGGGGTGCTGGGAGTGGAGGGGAAGGCTGCTTTAGAGACCCTTCCTTCCCCCAGGTCCTGGGGACATTCGTAACCTCATTTAGGGAGTCTGGTAAATAGGCAGAGGACAGTGAACCTGTCAGAGCCTTGATAACTGCTTCCAGGCCAGAAGCTGAGCCACCACCTGCTGGGTCTGCTCTGGGCTGCTGGACTGAGAGGTGGCGCCCCCCCCCCCCATACTGTGGCTTTACACTTCCCCTGACGTCTGTTCCTTCTCTGGCCTGTGGTTCTACCCAAAGTGTGCTCTGGGAACTGTAAGGAGACTGTGCCCAGGTTTTCAGGAAGCCAAGGTCTCCTGATATGCTCTGCTTGAGGCTTCTGGAGGGTCCAGAGCTCTACAGTCATTGCCAGTTCTGACAGTGTGGGCCCTGCAGACCCTCCTGCAGTCAGCACAGTATTATTCTCCACGTCTGAGGATCATGGATGCCAGACTCGTAGGTGCGGTGCATTACTTCGAAGCAGGTGTATGTTTTGAGAACATTGTCATTGGGTGATCTAGTCATTGTGAACATAGAGTGGCTTTAAAAACATTTATTTATTTATTTATTTATTTATTTATTTATTTATTTATTTATTTATTTATTTATTTGAGAGAGTGAGAGAGAGAAGGAGGCAGAGAGAAAAAGAGAGAGAGATTGAGAGAGAATGGCCAAGCCAGGGTCTCTAGCCACTGCAAATGAACAAACTCCTGCTGTGTGCTGCTGTGCATCTGACTTTACATGGGTACTGGGGAATCTAACCTTGGTCCGTAGGCTTTACAGGCTAGTGCCTTAACCGCTGAACCATCTCTCCAGGTCCTTTTTAATTTTTTCTTTTTGAGGTAGGGTCTTACCCAGCCTGACCTGGAATTCACTATGCAGTCTCAGGGTGGCCTTGAACTCATGATAATCCTCCTACCTTTGCCTCCCAAGTGCTGGGACTAAAGGTGTGCACCACCAAAACTGGCCTAAATATACTTTTATTTATTTACATATAGAGTGTACTTACACAAGCCTACATGGTGTATCCTGTCATATTTGGGCTGTATGGTATATAGTGTTTTTTGTGTGGTTCTTTATTGATTAAAGCATTTTGTGGTGCATGGCTCTATCATATAGCCTATGTAATCCTCCCATGTACTTTAAGTCATCTCTGGAGTATTTATAATATCTAATGTAATGTAAGTCTATGGATTGTTTAGGGAATAATGATAAAAAGTCTTGCACCTACGCCGGGCGTGGTGGCGCACGCCTTTAATCCCAGCACTCAGGAGGCAGAGGTAGGAGGATTGCTGTGAGTTCGAGGCCATCCTGAGACTACAGAGTGAATTCCAGGTCAGCCTGGGCTAGAGCGAGACCCTACCTCGAAAAACCAAAAAAAAAAAAAAAAAAAAAAAAGTCTTGCACCTGTTCACTGCAGGTAGTTTTTCTTTCAGATACAGTTTTAAACATATTTTTATTTAAATTTTAAAAGTTTACTTGCAAGCAGAGATAGAGACAGACAGTGAGAATGGGTGCACCAGCCACTGCAAATAAACTCCAGATGCATGTGCCAATTTGTGCATCTGGTTTTATGTGGGTACTGGGGAATTGAACCTGAGTTGTTAGGCTTTGAAGGCTGAGTTCCAAAATACAGTTTTTTTTTTTAATTTATTTATTTGAGGAGATTGAGAAAGAGTATGGGTGGGCCAGGGCCTCTTGCAGCTGCAAAGAAACTCCAGATGAATGTGCCACTGGCTCTATGTGGGAAATTGAACCCTGGGCCATCAGGCTTTACATAAAGCAAGCACCTTTAACCACTGGGCCATCTCTCCAGCCATGTTAACCACTTTTCTAGAAGCATGTCCCTACTAAAAATTGTGTCTTATTTAGTCATACTTCTGAATTCGCCCATTCTACCTGGGCTGTCTGATAGATCAGGATTTTCTCCAGATTTTTTTTTTCGAGGTAGGGTCTCACTCTAGTCCAGGCTGACCTGGAATTCACTATGTAGCCTCAGGGTGGCCTCAAACTCAGGGTGATCCTTCTACCTATGCCTCCCAAGTGCTGGGACTAAAGGCGTGCGCCACCATACCCAGCTCATAATTTTTATGATTGTTATCTAACTGGTCAAAATCTTAGGGTCCTTGTCTCTGTGCCCCTCCCCCACTGAGTATGCTGGCATAGTGGTGGTCATGATGGCAATGGAGAGAAGGTGGAGAAGAATACAAGAGTCAGTCGTGTCCTTTGCCAGATATGCGCACCTCAGTCCATTATCTCACTCCCCACAGCATCAACACGGAGAGAAATATGGCTAGTTTACAGATGAGAACTGTGAGGCTCAAAGGTCTGTGTAAACTGCCAAAAGGCCGGGAGAGGTAGAGCAAGATTCCAGACCTTGATCTGTGTGACTTCAAAGCCGATGAGCTTAACCACAAGGAATTATAAAATTGTATTCCAAAGACGTTTGTGATTGACGCATATCCCCAACAAATCCCAGAACACATCATTAGACAGAGAGTTGTGAGCACATAAAGAAAGAAGCAGTGATCACCAGGCGCCAACACAGCTGCACCCAAGACATCTCCCTGCAGAGCCGTCTGGTTTTCCTTTTGATGAGCTGACTTCACTGGAGACCATGAGCACAGAGGGAGAAGAGAGCAGCAAGCTTTCAACAAAATGCATTCACTGCGCAGTGAAAGTCACTACAAGTGAGACTGTTTCCACTTCTCTTGCCCATTCCATGGTCTGGTGTGTTGCACACAAGCCATTTGTCTTCTGGGGAAGAAGGCATAGCGGCCTCCTGTCTATTGTGGAGGGGGGGTGTCCTGAGATCTGGGAGGTCTCTGGGTGATAGCCTCAAGAGTCTGTGCCATTTCTTCTTTTTGAGAATAAAATATTTTTTTTGAGACAGGGTCTCACTTTTTAGATCAGGCTGCCCTGAAATCAATATGTAGCCCAGGCTTAGCTTTGAACTCATGGAGATCCACCTTCCTCAGCCTCCCAAGTGGGGAAATACACTCCTTTCCTTTCCTTTCCTCTTCCTCCTCCTTTTTTAAAATATTTTTTATCTGTAACCAGCGAGGAGGGGGCAGGGAGAATGGGCAGGAAAGGGCCTCTAGCCACTGCAAATGAGCTCCAGATGCATGTGCCCTTATGTGCATCTGGCTTCACCTGGGTACTGGGGAATTGAGCCCAGGCCTTTAACCACTGAGCCATTTCTCCAGCCCCCATTTCTTTAATAATGGGCATTTGGAACCCTTGCCTTATTGGCTTTGTGGATGGCACTAAGCTGCCAGGGCAGCTTTAATTATGAGTCAGAAGGAGCTGGATGGCCCGCTTGATAGGTTGCTGCAATAGAAACGTGTCCATCCAGGTTCTGAGAAAAAGCTGCCCACACACACATCCTCAGAGGTGCAAACAGAAACCAGCTCCTGTGCTCAGGGTGAGGAGCTCTACAAAGCACCGCCAGGATGTTCAGCCGGCTTGCCATGTGGCTACCCCAGACTAAAGTAAGTGTTTTCTCCCCCTAGATGTTTATTTGCATATGCTCTAAAAATTATTAATAAAAGGCTAATGTATATTCAGAGAAAATTTATGCAGCTCAGATAACTAGCTGGAATTTTAAAAATGGGGGAAAGTACCCATGTAGAGTTATTGGAACAAATTGTATTATTTATATACATTTTCTTTAAAAAAGTCTTTATACAAAAGTGTACAAAAGGAAAAAAAATATTTGACAAGTTCAATGGAGAAAGGTACAGATTGGAAAGTGGAATTCTTTCTCTGGGGTTTTAATCCTGTCAATATGGTTTGGGGTATTGGAGTCTTCCAAAGGCGTGGTCTCAGCATGGCTTTATTGAGACATGATTGAAACTTTAAAAAAAATTAAATATTTTAAATTATTTATCTGCAGGCAGAGAGAGATAGAGAAGAGAGACAGAGAGAATGGGTATTCCGGGGCCTCCAGCTGCTGCAAACGAACTCCAGATGCATGTGCCACTTTGTGCATCTGGCTTTTGTGGGTACTGGGGAATCAAACTCTGGTTGTTAGGCTTTGCAGGCAAGTGCCTTAACTATTGAGCCATCTCCAGCCCATGTTTGAAACTGTTGAAGGTGGGGCTTAGGGGGAAGTCTTCAGGTCACTGTGATACCAGTCTCTTCCTTTTTTGTTCTCTCGAGTACTTGCCATGAGTGAGTGGTTTTGCTTTGCCGTACACTGCTGCCTTGCTGTTCCAGCACAGGTCTAAAGCAGTGGGGCCCATGGGACATAGACTAAAACTCCAAAACTGTGAGTCATAGTAAACCTTTCCTCTTTATAAGTTGATTATCTATTTTCATAACAGTAACAGAAAGCTGACTAACACACAGTTGGTATTCATTGTCCCCCAGGTCTTTTATGCATATGCTACTGTCTATATGGATATTAATTTATCTGTATATACACATTCTTCCCCAAATAGAATTTTAATGTAATTCCATTCTACAGGCAAGCACGTGGTTGTCATCAATTAATTCAAACATTACGTATCTTGTTTGTTTAATTTTTATTTATTTGAGCATGTGTGTGTGTGTGTGTGTGTGTGAGAGAGAGAGAGAGAGAGAGAGAGAGAGAGAGAGAGAGAGAGAGAGAGAGAGAGAGAATGAGCACACTCCAGGGTCTCTTGCTACTGCAGCACTTTTTTTGTCTGGCTTATGTGGATCACTTGGGAGTTGAGTCCAGCAAGTACCTTTAACCATTGAGCCATCTTCCCAGTTTTTCTGTCCCTTGTTCCTCCTGCATCATGTTGAGAACATGGGAGTGAATCTGTCCTGTTAAGGTCTCTGAAGGAGACATCTGATGGATTGGAAAGAACAGAGTAGCTTTATGCATTGAACCCTCCATATCTGCTCTGTGTTAGTGGGTCTGACCAACCACAGATTGAGAATATTTGAAAAAATAATTGCATCTGTACTTAACATGTCTTCATTCTCTGAACAGTTTACATGTATTTACATGATATTGGTATCTAGAGATGATTTAAAGTATCCAGGGGGATTTGCATAGGTTCTATGGAAAATAGCCACTTATATAAAACTACTCTCCCGTACTTCAGTAAGTGACTTGACAAGACCACCCACAGGTTGGCATCTGGGAGGTTTTGGAACCAGTTCTCTATGGATGTGGATGAGTGGCTATAGGTTTGCCTTTTGTTTCAGTCTGTCTTAGATTTTTCCATGTTAATTACCTACTCTGAAAATACATTTAATTGCTATATAAACTTTACCAAGTGGCTATGCCATTCATATTATTTTTTCTTTCTTTGTTGGGGGTGGTGGTGGTTTCGCGGTAGGGTCTTGCTCTAGCCCAGGCTGACCTGGAATTTACTATGTAGTCTCAGGGTGGCCTCGAACTCATGATGAGATCCTCTTACCACTGCCTTCCAAGTGCTGGGACTAAGGATGTGCACCACTACGACTGGCTCATTTTTATTATTTTTTTACATTTTATTTATTTATTTGCAAGGAGAGAGAGAGACAGAGAGAGAGAGAGAGTGAGAGAGTGAGTGTGTGTATGGGCACGTCAGGGCCTCTAGCCGGTGCAAACAAACTCCAGATGCATGTACCACCTTGTGCATCTTGGGTACTGGGGAGTCAAATGTGGGTCATTAGGCATTGCAGGCAAGCGCCTTAACTGCTGAGCCATCTCTCCAGCCCTCATTCTTACTTGTATTTGGTTACTTGTGTGTGCTAGTTGAATGCACTATTGAAGGAATAATGGAAATGCAGCAATCAGGATGAAGGTGGTAATCGGGTAAATGCAGTCCTCTGGAAGCCACTGGTTAGGCCTCTTGGGGGTTATGCTTTTGCTTTCAAATCATGGTCACCGGAATGTGAGTAATAGTGAGGTTAAGCCAGATGGTCCAAGGAGGTTTGAGAATCAATTCTGTTAGAATGATCAGAGGAATCAAGCATGGTTAGCCAGAGAAAATTTCAAGGGAGCTAATGAACAGCCCTTCCCTGAGCCAGAGAAATTTGACTGGTTCTTTTGCAATGCTCGTTAGTAAGAGGCCATTGCGAAGTCCATCAATCACACTTGGAGGAAGAGCTCGATGATACTAGAAAGGATAGCTCTGGGAGGGTGGAAAGGAGATGCTCTCTCCAATCTGCCCAGCTCTAAGAATGGGGCTCCTGAGCTGGAGAAATCGTTCAACAGTTACAGTGCTTGCCTGCAAAACCTAATGATCCTGGTTTGATTCCCCAGTACCTGCATAAAGCCAGAGACACAATGTGGTGCATGCATCTGGAGTTTGCTTGCAGTGGCTAGAGGTCCTGGTATGTTATTCTCTCTCTCTCTCTCTCTCTCTCTCTCTCTCTCTCTCTCTCTCTCTCTCTCTCTGTCTTCTCCTGCTTGCAAATAAATAAAATATCTATACATTTAAAAAAAAAAAGCCAGGCATGGTTGGGCACACCTTTATTCCCAACACTTGGGAGGCAGAAGTTAGGAGGATTACCATGAGTTCATGAGTTTGAGGCCAGCCTGAGACTACATAGTGATTCCAGGTCAGTCTGGGCTATAGTGAGACCCTACCTGGAAAAACCAGGAAAAAAAAATTATGGGGCTATAGTTTCCCTCTCTCCTGTCTTATGACTTCTACCACTTGAGTCTGTAATTGTGGACCCCGAGGCAAGAGCTTCCCTGCTGGCTTATTTAAGAAGCCACCGAACCTGACCCGGTTCAATTCCCTAGTACCCACATAAAGGCAGATGCACAAAGTGGCATAGCATCTGGAGTTTGCCTACAGTGGCAGGAGGCCCTGGTGTGCTGTTCTCACAAACAGGTGTCTTTACTTCAAAAGCAGAACAACAGAAACCACCACCACCACCACCACCACCAAAAAGGAAGAATCTCAAGCTAAGCCTGGGCCTCCGAAGGGGAGGGGCAGAGAGAAGGCCTGGCCAGGACCAGCTCTCCTCCCCAGGATGCCTGGACTTCTGTTTCCTGCTGGTCTTTGAGGCTTGTGTTGTGAAGGTTTTGTCTGTTTTAATGTTTGCACTTTTGGTGCTCCCATTAGATTGGAGAGAGGGTTGGGGTGGGCTAGCTTTGGGCAGATGGGTGGATGGTGGTTGGTGAGGTCAAAATCAAAGGGACACAGTAGGGAGGGCCCTGTCATTAGCAGGAATCAGCTAATTATGTTCTTATAACTGCTTCACTTGGAAGACCATGAAAAGTCATTAACCCAGTTTTAAGAGAGGGATACTGAGGCCCCGTGACAAGGATTGGCTCATCTGGTTGTGGGGGGGTGCTCATCTAGGTCGCATCAACACCCCACAAACAAGGGAAGATTTGTGTCTTCACATAGTGTGCCATTTTCCTCCTGGGTGGGTGGGGGGCACTACTGTGTGGCTCCTGTCCTCAGGCTGTGGGTGCTCCTTGCTCCACAGCCTTGTGTGTTGACAGAGTACCCTCCATGGATAGCGCCAGGCCCCTGGAAACTTTCCCTTAGGATCTGATAGGTGTAAAAACCTTTAGTGAGAGCTACTGGCCTTGAGTCAACTTTCGGTTCTGTAGAAAATTCTATTTCCTCCTTGGATCTCACAGCCCCACCCACTTTCCCGAAGCTTTGTCTGGTGGGGCGGCAGAGATATGTGACAAAGTCAGAAAGCAATGGTGCGAGAGCCAGGTGGCAAAATGGCAAAAGGGTTTGGAGAGGCCCCCATCCAAGGCCCAGTGTTCTTGGGGAGTGGGGATCAGGAAATGTGTGTCTCCGAGGAAACTGGTGACACCCTGGGAAGTTTGGGGATGATGCTGTAACTATTGTGGGAGGGTTTTCAGCAGGAAGTGAAGCCCAGCCCCACATCACGGGCACCTTGCACCCCCAGGCGATGGCTTCAAATAGACGGGCTGGGGCTGGGCTGGACCTGCTGCCTCCTCCTGTGATGGATGGGAAGTGGATGAGCCGGGCTGCCTGGAGACTGGAAAGGGCAGGTGGAGTTTCTCAATTCTCAGCTTAGTGACCAGGGCCTATAAAAACCTTCCAGATCCAGGCCCCACCCCTCCCTAATACACCAGGGCCGGTCAACTGGGAGGGGGCTGGGGAATCTGGAGACTGAAGGAGCCCTGCTTGTTTTGACTTCCCAACCAGACAAGTCTGGGAAGTGTGGGTGTGCTCAACAGGAACTGCAGCCTCCCGTGGGCTACTTCAGTTGATGTGGTGCTGTCACGCTCGAGCTATCCAGGGTGGGCTTTCTCTTCTCAGGTGATCCTTGGTCATCCCTTGGTGAAAAACCAAAGGTCAAAGGTCCTTTTTGTGTTAGAGCCTGGCTTGGGCCCTGTACTATGGTGGTGGCAGGTGGGTGAAGTCTCGGCCCTTAGGAGCCAGTGGGGGCGCTGGCTGCTCCCTGTGCATAGTGACTTCCATTTATCTGTGGGTGGCTCTAGGTTTTGCTGGAGAGAACCCATCTAAGCAGGGTCCTCCTGGCAGGAGACCAGAGCCTTTTATACTGGTAAGCCCCAGGAATATCCCAGTAGAGTCACGTGGATGTCCAGTGCATAAAAAGTTCTATTTTCCCGGTGCTGCGTTCTTTTGAGTGTCGAATAGCATTATATCCTCTAGCAGGTAGACATCTTCGAAGTGTCGCAGAGGCCTTCTGACCTGGGAAAGGCAGTGCAGGTGCTCAGACTGTACTTTCCTTTCTTGCTTGAATAGTCACAGGGATAGTTTATAGTTCTCATGTCCTTGGTGGTGGAGGTGACATCATGGGATTGAAATGTATCCTACCTGGTGGGTAGAGACACTGAGTCACTGATCATGTAAGTGAAGAGCATCTGCCACATACCAGTGACAGTTGGCGATGGCTCATGCATCCAGCCACCCTTGTCCTAGTCTTGGGGCTGAGCTACACACCTGTGTCCTAAGCTGGTGACATCACTTCTGCCCCTTGACCTTGATGTCTAACAGCAGAAGCAGGTTTCTACTTATCATGTGACTTCTTGTCCTTCCCTGGGAGTCCAAGTGACTTCAGGTGTCCAGGATCACTCCCTGCTTTCCCAGCAAGTCATAGCCAATCTAGTTAAATGATGAACACGCTTAGAAAAATGAGTCTAAGCCAGGCGTGGTGGCGCACGCCTTTAATCCCAGCACTCGGGAGGCAGAGGTAGGAGGATCCCCGTGAGTTCGAGGCCACCCTGAAACTACATAGTGAATTCCAGGTCAGCCTGGGCTAGAGCAAGACCCTACCTCGAAAAACAAACAAAACAAAACAAAAAAAAATATATATATATTTACTTCCTTTTTAAAATATATATATTTACTTCCTTTAAAAAATATATATATATTTCCTTTTTTTTTTTGCCAGCATCTCTTGCCACTTCAGATGAACCTCAGATGCATGCTCCTCTTTATGAATCTGGCTTATGTGGGTACTGGAGAATAAAACCCAGACCAGCAGGCTTTGCAAGCAAGCTCTTTTAACCTCTGAGCCATCTCTCCAACCCCGTGTGTGTATATGTGTGTGTGTGTGTGTGTGTGTGTGTGTGTGTGTGTGTGTGTTTATGGTGTTGTTAGTGATGCTTTCTGAACCAGACTTGAATTATGGAAATTCCCTGATAGGGACCTCTTCCCATTGTGTCTTCTCTACAGCAAGTAGTATTTTTGGTGTTGCAAGGAGATTGCTTTGGATTTGCTGGTCCCAGACCCAGAGATGCCATGGACCCTGAGGATGGGTTTATTCATGCCAGGAACCAGGAGAGAGATTCTCTCAAAGTGGTTCATTTGGACAATTTTGTTGGTTTAGCATTTGGCTTTCAGCCATGGTTAGTTTCTTACCTAATGGGAATGGGGTGACCACAGGCTGTTTCTTATATCAGCAAATAAAATATTCCTTTGTTTGCCTCCTTAAACCAAGTGGTTTTTTTTTCCCCTGGTTTTTGTTTGCTTGCTTGCTTTGTTTTGCATGAGTGTGGAGGCCTGTGGTTGGTTGATCTTGGATGCCTTTTCAATCACTCTCCACAACATGTATGAAGACAGGGTTCCTCACTGAACCCAGAGCTCCCAGATTCAGCTAGACTAAGTAGTCAGTGAGCCATAGGCATCTACCTGTCTCCACTTCTGAGCTGAGGTTGCAGGCACACACCACTATTCCTGGCTTTTACTTGGCTGCTGGAGATCTGAACTCAGACCCTCATGCTTGTTGGTTTGATGAGCACTGGTCTTAGGAACAGATGCAGCACCCACACCAGCACCCCCACTAGTGAGTTTAAGTAACTGAAAATGGGAGCTCAGCGATTAAGGTCCTTGCCTGCAAAGCCCAAGGACCTGAGTTCTATATCCTTTTTTTTTTTTTTTCAAGGTAAGGTTTTGCTCTAGCCCAGGCTGACCTGGAATTCACTATGTAGTCTCAGGCTGGCCTCAAACTCTTGGTGATCCTTCTACCTCAGCCTCTCCAGTGCTGGGACTAGAGGTGTGCGCCACCACGCCTGGCTCCGAGTTCTATTTCCTAGTAACCCCATCAAGCCAGATGAACAAAGTGGTGCATGCATGTGGTGTTTGCAGAGCCTGGAGGCCCTTGCCATACCCATTCTCTCTCTCTGCTAGCTCTCTTTGCTTGCAAATAAATACAAATAGGATATTTAAAAAGACATAACTGAAACCGGATCTGTTCCAGGGTGTCTGCTTTCTACATTTTTTTCTTCCTGGCTTTCTGGATTTAGCTTCCAGGAAGTTGAGTGGGAACTGGCCGGAATCCCATGTCATCTGCCCCACTAGGTGCTCTTTCCTGCTTGGCCCCTGTGGGATCTGTATTAGAAGCACATTCCAAGCTCTTCATTCCAAATGTCCTCCTGGAAGTTATTCTGTGCTCTTTGGTCTCAGAGGCCTAGGGCTATGTTGTGTTTCTGGTCACCTTGCCAACTGCCAACGTCTGACTGGAGCTAGTGGGCAGGAAGAAGCCACCTTAGTTACGGCCTCTGTGGTGAGCAGGTACCTGCTTTCCTTCCCAGCACCATGCTTTCACCCTGCACCTGCCAGATGTGTTTACTTTGAAGAAAGAGAGCCCGGCACAGGTGCACCTTCTCTATTGTGCGCCCTGTGACTAGAAATTCTGTGTGCAGGGAAACCGGGGTGGATGGGGTTCCCTGTGACTTGCACCCCACACTGGGCTCTTGAGACTCCACCTTGGCCTGGAAGAGCCAAGGCACTAACTTTACTGCCGTTGTGACCTTAGACAGGACACTCCCTCTTGCTCAGCCTCAGTTTTCTTATCAATAAAATGGTGGGATTATGTAAGATGATCTCTATTACGCCCAAATGGAGCTGAGCCCTAGGGCTATAAAAGGGAGCAGGTGAGTTACTGATTAAACTATTATTTCTGGGTTGAGCAGAGCCCCAGGATTACACTTTCTCACTATGTTCTGGAAACTGACCACATGGGGAGGCAGAAACCACATCAGCCTTTTTAAAAAATATTCTATTTATTCATTTTCAAGTAGAGAAAGAGAGAGAGAGAACACCAGGGCCACCACCTTATGGGTCTGGCCCATGTGGGTACTGGGGAATTAAACCCAGAGTCTTAGGCACTGGAGGCAAGTGCCTTAACCGCTGAGCCATCTCTCCAGCCCAACACATCAGTCTTGAATCTGCTAACAAGTGCGGTTGCTCTCTGCCTTCCATGGGGCGGTAGTGACAGTCTTGAATGACTCCCAAGGATTATTGTGAGGGTCAGTGGAGAACAGGGTTGGGAAATTACTCTGTAAATTAAAAATACATATAAACACAACAAGGTACTATTTCATATATATATATTTGTTTTTTCGAGGAAGGGTCTCACTCTAGTCCAGGCTGACCTGGAATTCACTATGTAGTCTCAGGGTGGCCTCGAAGTCATGGTGATTCTCCTACCTCTGCCTCCAGAGTGCTGGGATTAAAGGTGTGTGCCAACATTCCCAGTTTATTTCATATTTTTGCACATACACAGTTTGTTCAGATTGTGAAGCTGAAACCTTTCTGTTTTTTTTTCACTCCTAAGTGTGATTGGACAACTGAAGACCATTGAACATTTAAAGAAAACTTGGGGCTAGAGAGATGCTCAGTGGTTAAAGGTGTTTGCTTGCAAATCCCAACAACCTGGGTTTGATTCCCCAGTACCCACATAAAGCCAGATGCACAAAGTGTCTTGTGCATCTGGAATTTGTCTGCAGAGGCAAAAGGACCTGGTAGCATACATTCTGTCTTTCTCTTCTCTCACTCTCTCTCTCTCTCTTTGCAGATAAAAAATATTTTAAAGAAAACTTGCAGTGAGAAAAATAAACTAAAAATAAAACCCTCATGTTTTCAAAAAGAGCATGGAAGGTAGTGCATTCCGACAGTAAGCAAATAGGTACTCAAATGAGTACTCTCAGGGAATTAAAAATACATCATTCTCCTCTCTCTGTTTTCTTTCTTTTTTGAGGTCACTCTAGCCCAAGCTGACCTGGAACTCACTCTGTAGTCCCAGGCTGGCTTCGAACTTAGAACAATTCTCCTATCTCTGTCTCCCCAGTGCTGAGGTTAAAGATGTGAGCTACCACACATGGTTAACATCATTCTTAGACAGGAAATACAGGACTTCTGAAATTACAAAAAAAAAAAAAATCATTGCTTTTATAATTAGCCTTGAAATCACATCATGAAAGTCCTCAGATTTTGTTTTTTTTTTTTTTTTCACAGACATTTGCATTTCCATGTGAATTTCTCAGTTAGCCAATTAGTGTCTATGAAAAGCCTGGTCAAGATTCCTTTGAATCCTAGATAAATTTAAGAATAGCTATCTTGGCCTGGGTGTGGTGGCACACGCCTTTAATCCCAGCACTTGGGAGGCCAAGGTAGGAGGATCGCTGTTAGTTCGAGGCCAGCCTGAGACTACATAGTGAATTTCAGATCAGCCCTGGCTAGAGTTAGACCCTATCTCTAAAAACCAAACTAAATCAAACCAAGATGAACAAACACCATCCCCACAACAAAACCCACAAACTTTTTAACAGGAAAAATAATCCATAAAAAGCAGGCAGAAAATGTTGTTCATGATCCTTAATCATTAAAATTGCAATGAGAAATTGTATACATCTGCTACAGTTGAAAGACTGACCAACCAAATACTCAATGGGATGTGAAGCTCCAAGTGGGTATGAACGTTAAACACATACTGGGCTGAAGAGATGGTTTAGCGGTTAAGGCATTTGCCTGCAATGCAGAAGGACCCGAGTTCGATTCCCCAGTGCCCATATAAAGACAGATGCACAAGAGGGTGCATGCGTCTGGAGTTCATTTGCAGTGGATGGAGGCCCTGGCGTGCCCATTCTCTCTCTCCCTCTTTCTCTCTCTCTCAAATAAATAAATATTAAAAAAAAAAACGCAAGAAACTTTATTTAAAAAAAGTTAAACACATACTTTTCACGTGAACGTACCATTCCACTGGAGGTCTATACCCTAAAGAGATGAAGGCATCTTCTAGTGCAAAGACTCATACAGGCGTGTTTGTAGTAGATTTATTTGTAATCTGCATACTGGAAACAACCCAGATGTCTGCAATAGAAATAAGCAAATAGGAGGCAACTTGCTGCATACCCACGCACTGGGATACCCTCAGCACCAGAGGCCCGCGCTGTCCATGCATGTGGTAAGCTATACAGATCTCACAGTTGTGCCGAGTACCTGATGTGCAATTCCAGTAATAGAAAGTTCTAGAAAAAGCGTTAAGTGGCTGCTTGGGTATAGGAAAGGGAATCCTGGTCAAACCAGAGGGAGGGCCCAGGAGGAGCCTTTGAAGGTGGTGACATATATACCTGTATATCCACCAACTAGGAGTCACCTATCAGAGTTTCTAGGGCTGGAGAGATGGCTCAGTGGGGCTGGAGAGATGGATCAGCGGTTTAGGCACTTGCCTGAAGAGCCTAACGACCCAAGTTCAATTCCCCAGTACCCATGTAGAGCCAGATGCACAAAGAGGCGTATGCATCTGGAGTCTGTTTGTAGTGACTGGAGGTCCTGGCACATCCATTCTCTCTGTTATTTCTGTCTGCTTGCAAATAAATATTTTCAAAAAAAAGATTCTATAGCCTTTCAATACTGGAAAACAAGTATTGAAAACATCAGCCTATGGGGACATTTCAGATTCAAATTACAGCAATGCACTGAACTATACGCTTTAGATAGGCACGGTTTTGTTACACCTCCGTTAAACTATCTTAAGTTCAAAGACGGTCTGCAAGAATAAGTTTTAAAAAAACCCTGAATGGTGGTGGTGGGGCGCTGGAGAGATGACTCATGCAAGTGTGAAGGCCCAAGGGAGCCTAAGACTGCCCAAGTTTTGATTCCTTCCTGGCACACACATAAGCTGCTGGACATGGCCACTCATGTCTGTAACCCAAGTTCTGTGGGGACCAGAAACAAGAAGTGATGAAGGGGGGACACCTGATGTTCTCCCGTGGCTTCTGCACACATGCTCATCTGTACACACATGTATGCACAGTACACACACCACACTACACATATACTAACTACATATATGCAAAAAAAACCCTAAATGGTGACGAAGTATAAAATATAAGGGAGGGAGAGAAGGAGAGAGAATAGAGCTCTAGGATTTCATCATAACGTGTTCAGTTATTTATGCTTTTTCATTTGTCTTTCTCTGTAATGCAAGAGTTGGCTCTGGATTTATTTATTTGTTTATTTGTTTGTTTGCAAGGATCCATGAAGGCTAGGCGAGCACTTTGCCACTGAACCACATCCCTCGCCCTTGAAAGATAGGTATTATAGAAGAGATGAGGAAATGTGTAATTGAAAATCTCCAAATCCTCATTTCCACCCAAGCACAAAGACATCTACTCCTTCCCCAATGCCCACCCTACAGTGGGTGGGAAGAATAGTTGGGAGAACCTGACTCAGAGAAATCTGCACTTGAAGACGCTGGGTCAGAGGAAGGCTGCAGTGAAGAGAAGAAAGCAAGGAAATGAATTTATTCTCCTACCTGTCCCTGAGTGCCAATGGCTGGGCCTAAATTACTCCAGCCAGGAGGTCAGAAAGCTATTCTCTAGAGTGGTTAAACCATATCATAGATCTAAATTGCCCAGCTGTTGGGAGAGTCCAATAAAAAAAAATCTGGTTAGCTACTGTCTTGTGCCCTCCAGTGGTGTATGCACACAGAGGTTTGTGACAGCTTTACAGTGTCATTCCTAAATGTGAATGAGCAGCCAAGGACCCATAAACATTTGTGGAAAGCCTTATAAAAAGTATAGAATTAAAAATATGCAGAACATGTCAAAAATTTTCCTTCTTAGGAAGCTACAAGTGGGATAAGCTCTGGACATGGTGCTTACATTTGTGATCCCAGTAGGCAGGAGAATCACCGTGAGGCTACATCGTAGATTCCAAGCCAGCCTAGACTATAGAACTGACCGTGTCTCAAAAAAAAAAAAAAAAGAAAAGAAAAGAAAAAAAAGGAAGGAAGGAAAGGAAAGTCAAAAAGAAACGTAAGATATGCTGAGAGAGAGAAAGAGAGCTGGAGACATGGAATTTTAGGAAAAGGGAGTCCACGAGGTAGAGATGAGAGATGTTTCCAGGTCTGAGAAAGGACAGAGGCTTCTGGGAGAGAGGCCACCAGGAAGAAAATGAGATCAGTTATTTAATGGACATGTAGAAGGTTGAGAAGAATGTTAAAAGGGATTATATGTAAAGATTTGAAAGTATGTTGTCATGCAAATAAAAGAGATTATAGCAAGGAAGACAAATAAACTGCACAGGAGACATAATAACATCCCCACAGTCTAATAACAAAAAGCTGAGCACAGCGGCTCACTCTTTTAATTCCAGCACTCTGGAGGCTGCACGTTCCAGGTCAGCCTGTGCTGGAGTGAAGCCTTGCCTCAAAGAACCAAACCAATGAAAACATCTATGGCTATACTTATGGTTTATTTATTTATTTATTTTGAGATAGGGTCTTACTATGTAGCTCCAGCTGGCCTGGTATTGGCTATGTAATCCAGGCCACCTTCAAACTGATGCTCCTGCTGCCTCTGCCTGCTGAGTACGGGATTACATATGGGTGCCACCACTCCCAGCAGGATATAATTTTTTTTTTAACTTTTCAACTTTTGGGAGAATAAGGGAAAGGAAGGATGGATGTTAACATCCACTCTGTCAAAATAGGAAATCAGTTGGTATGTTACACAGGTGAATCTAGATAGTGGTGTTGGCGTGTGATGTTGAAATTCTGGACCAAGCAGCCTTAATGCTTGCTCAGCGGCTGCCTGTGGGGTGTACTTCTGTGTGTGCTATTAGGTCAAGGCACAAACATAACCAATGAGGAGACCAAATTTAGAAACAAGTATACCAGCATGGCAGGAGGGGGCAGGGACCTGTCATTGCAGTGTTAACAGTGCAAAGATGTGACAAAGAAAGAGACATCAGTTCAAACATATATAACAGAGTGTGATCACACCACCAGAAGAACTGCATCAGGAAACCACAATGTGGCTGCGTCCGAGGAATTTGGAGTGGGCTGTTGCTTTCTTTGCAAGCCTCACTGGTGTGGGTATGAGGTAGACAGCTCTGCATGGGAGCAGCCCTGAGCCCTCAGGTGCTACCCGTGAGGTTGGAAGTTTGCCCATCTGTCACAGGGCCAGGGACACTCAGCCTGACCCCTTTCCATATTTGTACCCCCTTCAACCTCCAACTCCCCAGCAGGGAAGATGCCATCTGTCTGTGGCAAAGTCTGCTTTCATGCTCTGGATCTGAGCATGGGCCTGGCTGTTCCTCCTGGCCTTGAGGTCCCGGACAGGGACCCTCCAGGGAAAAGCAGGGGTTTGTTTCTAGAGATACCTTTTCTTCTTGGCTGATTCAAGGGCAATTTTCATGCTGCCCACATGTTCAGGCCTGGGTGACCAAGGGGATTGAATCTAACAGGGCTGTGCATGGTGCAGGCTGAGCTGGCCTTGGAAGTCCCTGCAGAGGCCAGTCGTGTCCGTTACTTGAAGGCAGAAGCAGTGTCGCATGGTTCTGGCCAGGCCTGCTCTCCCCACACCTGGATGTCCCCTGGGGTCAAAGATGGGTTTGTGCCAAGTCGGACCCTCAGTGTTGGGTATTCATTGCTAAGGGGTTCATGCCCACCTGGCTGTTGGCATGTGGGTAGAAGTGTCTTCCTTTCTTTCCATCGGGTGGCACTCCAATTTTTGGAGTAGACACTCAGGCACAGTGCTCTTGGGTGCTCTGACCAGCCCTGGATCCCTCAAGCTGGACCTTCTAAGTGTCATTGTTCCTGCCAAGCTGGCTGGGCGGAAGTTTCTGAGTCCTGCTATATCTTTCTGTCTTCAGAACATGAATGGCTTTGAGGAGGGTGTGGAATTCCTGCCAGTGAACAATGCCAAGAAGGTGGAGAAGCGGGGCCCCAGGCGCTGGGTAGTGCTGGTGGCCGTGCTGGTCATCTTCCTCTTGCTTTCACTCGTTGCTGGCTTTCTGGTGTGGCATTTCCAGTGTGAGTACAGTGGGACTTGGCTCCGGGGAGGGTGGCATGGTGGCGGCTGTTCTTCCTTTGGTGGACAACCTGTGATTGACAAAGAGAATGGAGGAAGGGAGGAGGGGGAGGGGTGGGAAGGGGTCTTGGCACTGGCAAGACCTGGGCCTTTTTGGGCCATAATGGGGAGTGACAAAGGGCAGATCAGAGCTGGCCCCTCCTGGCATTCATTCCTCCCAACTGAGGGCAGCAGGCTAGAGCAGGTGGAGACGTGCCACTGTCCCTGACCACCTCCTGGCCTCTAGCAGACCAGAATGTTAGGGTGCAGAAGGTCTTCAACGGCTACTTGAGGATCACCAATGAGAACTTTCTGGATGCCTATGAGAACTCGAACTCCACGGAGTTTATGAGCCTGGCCAACAAGGTCAAGGAAGCGGTGAGTCCCTCTCTGGCTTGTCTGTCCCACACCCTGACCCCACCAGGTTCCTGGGCTGGGGCTGGGTTGACCTAGCAGGGGTCTCGGGAGGGGACCCCCTGGGATTTGGGGAAGCGCTTTCCCTCTTTGGCCTTTTGTGAGCTTTATTCCCTCTCTCAGCTGAAGGTGTTATACAGTGGAGTCCCTGTCCTGGGCCCCTACCATAAGAAGTCGGCTGTAACTGCTTTCAGGTGGGTGAGGGGCATGGTTTAGGATGGTTTGGGCATGGGCCTTGGACTGTCTGGGAATGGGATCTGCATGTCTGTCTTAGTGATTTTCTTTCTTTCTTTGTGTGTGTGTGTGTGCTTGTGTGCAGTGTGTGTGGTGTATGACAGGTCACGTGCATGTGCATGCAGAGTCTGGAGGGGAATATCAGTCGTCTCCCCTCTGCTGTGTATCTGCTTGTTTCTTTCTCTTCTCCCAGGACTGGGGTTACAGGCATGGGTGGTCACACCCAGCTGTTTATGTGGGCACTAAGGAATTGAAGCTAACGCCCTCATGCTCGCACTGGGCAGCATGCTTCGCCACTGAGCCAGTTCTGCAGCCCGGCATAGTGATTTTCTAAAATGGATTTGAGGAAGTTGGGATTCCTAGAAAAACTTCTCTGTAAACATTCCCCCCTTCCCCTTGGGTCTCACTCTAGCCCGGGCTGACCTGGAATTCACTATGTAATCTCAGGGTTGCCTTGAACTCATGGTGATCCTCCTACCTCTGCCTCTCAAATTCTGGGACTAAAGGTATGTGACACCATGCCTGACCACACACACTTTAAAAAGAAAAACCTTAAAATATATTTTTTATTTTTATTTTTATTTTTTGTTTCTTTGAGGTAGGGTCTCAATCTAGTTCAGGCTGACCTGGAATTCACTATGTAGTCTCAGGGTAGCCTTGAACTCATGGTGATCCTCCTGCATCTGCCTCCCAGGTGCTGGGATTAAAGGCCTTTGCCATCGTATCCAACACTTTTTTCTTTTTAATAGACTTGTTTATTTTTGTTTTTCTTCAGTAATGGATGAAATTCATGGTCTCACATATGCCAGGCAAGTGCTGTACCACTGAGCTACTCTCCATCCATCTCTGCTCCCTCTTTTTGAGATGAGGTATCAGTATATTGCTCAGGCTGGCCTCAGACTTGTGAGCTCAAGTGACCCTTCTGCCTCATCCTCTGGGGTAATTGGGACTATAGGCGGGGAGTCATTGTGCTTGACTCCTAAAGTAAGTTTATATATAGCTAGTGATTGACTGCAGGGCTTTATTGATGCTAGGCAAGCTACCGCTGGATTAACATCCTCTGCCTATTCTTTAACTTTATTTTGGAATAGGGTCTCCCTGAGTTGCATAGGCTAGCCTCAAACTTACAACCCCCCTGGCTCAGCCTCTCAAGTTTCTGGGGCTGCGGGTGTGTGCTACCTTACCTTGCTCTAAGGTACTTTTGTTTTGCTTGTTCTCTTGAATCTTCTGGAATGCTTTGTGGTGGTAGGGTAGCATTCGCATCCCTGACCCAGGTCAGAAGTCAGACTAGGAGGATTCTATTGGCACCCTGTGAACCCAAGTTAATGTCCAAACTCCAGAGTGCATTGTTTCTTCCCTCACTCCTAAACGTGAGCTGGCCTCAGCATCTGTCTGTCTGTGGGTGAGACCAAGAGAGCTGAGAGGGAGGGCTAGAGAGGGTGGGTTCCACAGAGAGCTGGGATGGAGCCTCTGTGTGCACCCAGGTCTCAGTCTGTGCCTGGGTGAGTGGATGCCAGTCCCTGGAGCCTCTGCCTCAGGCTGGCCTCTGTCTCTCCAGTGAGGGCAGCGTCATCGCCTACTACTGGTCAGAGTTCAGCGTTCCGCAGTCCCTGGTGGAGGAGGTGGAGCGGGCCATGGCCAAGGAGCGAGTGATCACGTTGCCTCCAAAAGCTCGGGCCCAGCGCTCTTTTGTGTTGACGTCAGTGGTGGCCTTCCGTGAGTGTGGGACAGACCAGGGGTGGGCTTGTGAAGCAAGCCTGTAGAGGAGTGGGGCTGGGGGCCACTGGAGGACTCCGCTTGCTGGCTGGAACCTCCCTTTGGGTCATAGGAAAGCCTGGACATAGATTACATCCGTGAAATGTTCTCTTTCTTGTTCTTCAGCCACTGACCCCAGAATACTGCAGAGGACTCAGGACAGTAAGTGTCACACCTGACCCCCAGGTGGAGAGAAGGGGGCATATGGCCAGGTGCCCCTTAAGTCAGGGGTCACCAGAAATTAGTGCATCCATTCTCTCCTTCTCTTCCCCTGCCGTCTCTTCTGGGGTCCAGGGCAGCTTGGGCTATCTTGAGGGTTGGGGTCACGGCCTCTGTTTTGTCTCCTCTACAGATAGCTACAGTTTTGCCCTTCATGCCCGTGCTGGGGAGCTGACACGCTTCACCACCCCTGGTTTCCCCGACAGCCCCTACCCAGCTTATGCCCGCTGCCAGTGGGCTTTGCGGGGGGATGCTGACTCCGTGCTGAGCCTCACCTTCCGCAGCTTTGACCTTGCACCCTGTGATGATCATGACAGTGACCTGGTCACGGTGTATGACACCCTGAGTCCCATGGAGCCCCACACTGTGGTACGGTGAGTGTCTTGGGGAGCAGTGGAGGTGCTGGAGTAGCAGCTACTCCTGCTGAGATCGGCCACCCAAACCAGTTGTGGTGCAGGTTTGGGAATACTCTTTGCGACTTTTGGCCACAGGCCATTGTGAAACAATGCAGAGGGCAGGTGTGGTGCCTGCTTTAGCAGAGCTCCAGCCAGTGACTTGGGCAGTGGTGAGGAAGGTAGTGTGGTCACAAGGGGCAGATCCTGCTTGGGCACGGCCTTGAGAACGCAGGCTCTGCTGTGCTCAGAGGAGGTTGTTTACTATCAAGCAGGCATTTTTGTTGTTTTTGTTTTTCGAGGTGGGGGTCTTGCTCTAACCTAGGCTGACCTGGAGTTTACTATGTAGTCTCAAGGTGGCCTCAAGCCATGCCTGGCTCACTCATGATTTTTAAAGTTAATTTTTTAAATTTAGCATACAAGGCATTTCATGATGGCATTTTCATACATGTATGTCATTATACTTTGCTTTTATTCATTCCCTTCCCCCCACTACCCTCCTCTATTCCTGGGCCCTCTTGCTGGTTCCCTTCTTCCTCCCAAATTGGTGGTTGTGCACACCTTGGATTCCAGCACTCAGAAGTCAGAGGTAGGAGGATAACCATGAACTTGAGGCCAGCCTGGGGCCACAGAATGAGTTCCTGGTCAGCCTGGACTAGAGAGGGACTCTGCTTTGAAAACAAACAAACAACAACCAAAAAACCCACCAACAAAACAAAACAAAAAAAGCCCAACCAAATAGTTCTCCCTTGTTTTCATGTGACTTGAGTCCATTACTGTCTTGGACCCCCTTTAAGTCCTCTTTTCTCTCACAGTTCCCTTCTGCTTCCATATCCCCTCAAGCTCCAACAAACTCTGCAGGCAAGGACCTGAACCACTGAGCCTTCTCCACAGCCTGATAACATATTGATTTTTTTAAAGCACGATCTCAAGGTTTTGTCCCAAACTAAAGCAAGAAGTCCTTGTGCTCACCTTCCACCATTGGAAGAAATCAGAAAATAAGAATTCTTTAATGAGCTAAAATAGCTGGGTGTAGTGGTGCACACCTTTAATTCCAGCACTCAGGAAGGATCTCTGTGACTCCCAGGCCAGCGTGGAACTACAGAGTGAATTCTAGGTCAGTCTGGGCTAGAGTGAGACCTTACCTCAAAGGAGAGACAGAGAGACAGACAGAGAGAATGAGCATGACAGGACCTCCAGCCACTGCAAACAAACTCTAGACACATGTACCACCATGTGCATCTGGCTTTACATGGGGAATTGAACCCTAGTCATTCTCGTCATCAGGCTTTGCAGGCAAGTGCATTAACCACTGTGCCATCTCTCTAGCCCAGAGTTATCCTTTTTTGTCCCCTCTCCCCCACCTTTTCCATTCCCCATTCCACTGAGGGCCATCTTTGGTGGGGGTATTGGTAATATCACCATAGGGTCTATGGAAGGACAACGTCTCAGAGGACACCCTGTGGCTCTTACATTCTTTCGGTCCCCTCTTCCGAAAGTCTCCTTTAGTGTTGAGTTCATGGCAGCCTCTGATGAGTTTTGAGTCTCTTCAGTGTCTCCTACCATCTACACAGAGAAGGTCCTGTGACGAGCTGTGAGAGCAGCGCTCATATCTCATCTGCCACTTCCTCTGTAATGTTTCCTGGGCACTGGAGGGTGTGACAGATGACTCTTCCAGTGCCGTACCTTTGTCTTCTTTATTAAATTTTTTTTTTATTTTTTGGTTTTTTTTTGAGGTAGGGTCTCACTCTAGCCCAGGCTGACCTGGAATTCACTATGTAGTCTCAGGCTGGCCTCGAACTCATGGTGATCCTCCTACCTCTGCCTCCTGAGTGCTGGGATTAAAGGCATGCGCCACCACGCCCGGCTTACCTTTGTCTTCTTGTCATTTTGATGGGTCTTGCATCTCTCTAGTATACTCCACCATGTGGGACCTGAGAGGCCTAGTGTGCCTTGCTCCTGGCTGGCATATTCTTAACAAGATAGTATCGAGGATAAGTTCTAGCTTTTTGTCTGGTGGCAGCCATCAGGTAAGTGAAAATGGTTGCATACTACATCCAGGAGCTATGGAGGAAGAAGCAGTATGCTTTCTTCTGAGGGTCTGCTTCTGGGTTCCACAGGCTTCCCAGCCCAACCTGGCTGGATAAAGCATTCAGATGGATACAGGCCAAGCAGGTTTCATATGCACATTGCAGGGGATACAAATGCCCAATTCCTAAAGGTGCAATTTTTTTTTTTTTTTCCGAGGTAGGGTCTCACTCTAGCCCAGGCTGACCTGGAATTCACTATGTAGTCTCAGGGTGGCCTTGAACTCACAGTGATCCTCCTATCTCTGCCTCCCGAGTGCTGGGATTAAAGGCGTGTGCCACCACGCCCGGCTCCTAAAGGTGCAATTTATGGCAAGCTTGTACATCATTGTGCTTATTGGTTAAAATTTGCCTGAAGCCTCTAGTCTGTTGCTAAGGAGAGATGTAGATACTGCTGTGTGGTTCTGAGAGTCCTGAATTCTTACTACTGGATTGGTAACGAGTCCACATGTCAATTCTTAAATTCTTTGAAGTTATCCTCACTGATCTATTCCATAAAGCTTTCAGAAAAAAATCCTGATGGGGCTGAGAAGATGACTCAGCCATTAAAGGAGCTTGTTTGCAAAGCCTGACAGCCCGGGTTTGATTCCCCAGCGACCATGTGAAGTCAGGTGCACAAAGTGACGTTTGCAGTGGCAAGAGACCCTGGCTACCCATATTGTCACTGTCTTTCTAACTCTTTCACTCCCTTTCTCTCAAATAAATAAATAGAATTTAAAAAGAAGATCCTGGCACCCATGAGTGGACCACCAAGCCAGGGCACAGCACAGGGAAAATATGCAGGCTGGCATCTCCAGACCATAAGGGTGTGGTCTTGGGAGGAGTCACAGATTCTACACACCTTTGGTGGGTCTCAACTGTATAGCTTGGAGGAGGCACAAAACTCCCCAGCTCCACTGTTACCACAAATATACGTACTGTTAATAAAATTCATGCCTAATTAGCAATTTAAAACAGTAAAAAATTCTACTCAGGTATTATGGCATACGGCGGTAACCCCAGCTGAAGACAAATGGGATTTTCCATTTTTCCAGTTTTCCTGGGTTGTAGCCCAGGCTAGCCACAACCCAATCCTCCAGCCTCGGTCTCCTGAGTGTTGTATTAGAGGCATGTGCCTTCATGCCTAGCTTTTCTGAGGATCTTTTTGGCCCCTTCCCCTGCTTAGCCTCTTGTGCACAGGTCCAGCATTAGGAATGGGATTCTTAAGCCCCTCTACTTGAGAGCCAAGTCTGGTATGAAAAGTCTGAGTTCTGTCACTAACTCTGTCCATCTGCCCTGCAGGTTGTGTGGTGCCTACCCTCCCTCCTACAACCTGACCTTCCTCTCCTCCCAGAATGTCTTCCTCGTCACGCTGATAACCAACACTGACAGGCGACATCCAGGCTTTGAGGCCACCTTCTTCCAGCTGCCCAAGATGAGCAGTAAGGATGGGCAGGAGCAGGGCTTTAGACGCCAGGATCTAGAGAAGGGACTGTGGCTTAGTGGATGGTTTGAGCATCCACCTGGGTCAGGGATCACCCTGAAAGTAGTCCGCTTCTAAGCACCTCACTGAAGTGTCCTGTGCCCAGACAGGCAGCTGAGGCCTCAGGCTGCTCTCCTCTGAAGTGCTCTTCCCACAGAGCAGGTCCCCATTGTCATGCTTCCTCCTGCCTTTCCTCTTAGGCTGTGGCGGCTCCCTGCGTGAAGCCCAAGGGATATTTAGCAGCCCCTACTATCCAGGCCATTACCCACCCAACATGGATTGCACATGGAACATCAAGGTAGGAGGGGTGTGTGTGTGGGCATGGCTGCCAGGATGATGGTACTTGAGGAAGGGCGGAAGAGGGAAGGTGACTCCTGGCAACTCGAGGAGCCAGGATTGGGGTCTTCTAGTGCAGAGTCAGCCATACCCAGACTTATGTCCTTGATTGATGACCACTGACTAAGGTGACTGGTCGCTTATTTAGCCTCTCTGCTCAGTCTGCTCCTGGGTAAAGTGAGGGTCACTGTATCTACGGGTCGTCAGCGTGCGTGTGAAACAGGGCAAGCATTTGTTAGAGAGCAGTAGGGAAGAGCCTTGTGCCTATAGGTGCCTCTTGCCCGGTTTCAATCAGAGGTCTGGCCCTATTCTTTCTTTCCTTAAAAACATTGGAACAGTATTCCAGCTTTTCATAATAGAATACAGAAATGTCCCCACTCATTTGTGGCTTTGATGTCCATGTTTCAGTTAACATGTGGTCAACTTCAGTTCAAAAATATTAAATGGGATTTCAAAAAAATAAATATTTCATACATTAAATTGCTCCCTGTTCTGAGGACCCTCACCCCATCCCACCTCATCCTGTTGGGTAGGATTTATCTCTGCTCAGTGCGTGCTAAGTGTATGTGCTGCCCACCATTAGTCCTTAGTAGCCTTCTTGGTTATGAATTGACTGTGGTAGTATCGCAGCACTTGAGTTCAGAGAACTAGTATTTACATAGTAAATAAACTGCTGGCTGTTCAGATATGCCACAGAAAAGCCATAAAGTGCTTCCTGTGGGTGTTTTTGACTTAAGGATACAAAAAAAAAAAATACACTGAGATTGTTAAAACCTATGGTAGGAATCGTCTATCCATGAAGTTCTGAAGAGGGAAAAAGAAATTTGTTTATATGATTATAAATTTTCTATTTCATTATTATTGTTGTTGATCTCTTATTTGCTGTAGTTATAGAATAAAGTTTATGTTTAATGTATGTATATATATTTGTTTATTTGTTTTTTGTTTTTTGTTTTTTGAGGTAGGGTCTCACTCTAGTCCAGGCTGATCTGGAATTCACTATGCAGTCTCAGGGTGGCCTCGAACTCACAGCAATCCTCCTACCTCTGCCTCCCGAGTGCTGGGATTAAAGGCGTGCGCCACCACGCCCAGCCTATGTTTAATGTATATTTATACATAATGGAAAGTGTTACAAAAAAATGAAATCCTGTCATTTGTAGCCAACTGGATGGAACTGGAGAGCATTATGTTAAATGAAATAAGCCAGACACAGACATGTTTCACTTTATTTCACTTATAGATAGAACTCAAGGTGGTTTCCAGTGTCTGGGAGACAAGGGGAGGAAGGGGTAGGATGAGGCTTATCACCAAGTAGGAAGTGTCAGGATGGAGACCCTCTGGTGGACTCTTATATACTCAGCTGGCTAGAGGTGCAGCAATGTACTGTTCATACTATATATTTCAAAAAGCTAGAGGAAAGCCGGGCGTGGTGGCGCACGCCTTTAATCTCAGCACTCGGGAGGCAGAGGTAGGAGGATAACCATGAGTTCAAGGCCACCCTGAGACTACAGAGTGAATTCCAGGTCAGCCTGGGCTACAGCGAGACCCTACCTCGAAAAAACAAAAAAACAAAACAAAACAAAAAGCTAGAGGAAAGGTTTGTTGTTGTTCTTTTTTTTTTTTGTTTTTTTGAGGTAGGGTCTCACTCTAGCCCAGATTGACCTGGAATTCACTACATAGTCTCAGGGTGGCCTCGAACTCTCGGCAATCATCCTACCTCTGCCTCCCAAGTGCTGGGATTAAAGGCGTGTGTTACCACGCCAGGCTAGGAAAAGTTTTTTTTTAATTTAATATTTTTTTAATTGAGAGCGCAACAGAGAGAGAGCAGAGACAGGGACAGAGAGAAAGAGATAGACAGATAGAGAATGGGTGTACCAGGGCCTCCTGCCACTGCACGTGAACTCCAGATGCATGCACCACTTTGTGCACCTGGCTTTATGTGGGTACTGAGGAATTGAACCTGGGTCATTAGGCTTTGCAGGCAAGTGCCTTAACCACTGGGCAATCTCTCCAGCCTGGAAAGGGTTTTGAATGTGTTTACCATTGAAAGAAATAATAAATGTTCAAGGGGATAAATATGTTTAGTCTGATTTAAACATGTAGTACATGTATCAAATATTGTATGGTACTACATTTATATATATAATATTTGTTTTTATGTAGTAGCTTAAATTAATTAAAAAACTTTAAAAATGCCGGGCGTGGTGGTGCACGTCTTTAATCCCAGCACTCAGGAGGCAGAGGTGGGAGGATTACCATGAGTTCAAGACCACCCTGAGACTACATAGTGAATTCCAGGTCAGCCTGGACTAGAGTGAGACCCTACCTCGAAAAACAACAACAAAAAAAACTTTAAAAATGAGGCTGGGTCAAGTGCTTATCACACAGACACGAGGACCTGAGTTTGGATCCCAAACACCCAACGAATGCCAGTCATGGTGGAGTGGGCCTATAATGCCAGAGCTGGAGAGGTGGAGACACGTGGATCCCAGAGCAGGGGAAGTGGAGACAGGTGGATTGCTAGGGCTCACTGGCCAGCTGAATTGGTGAGTTCTAGATCCCATGAGAGACCCTGTCTCAAAACATAAGGTGGAAAACCAGGTGTCGTGTCTCACACCTATAATCCCAGCACCCAGCACCCAGGAGGCAGAGGTAGGCGGGCTGCTGTGAGTTCAAGGCCAGCCTGGACTACAAAGTGAGTTCCAGGTCAGTTTGAGCTAAAGTGAGACTGTGCCTCAAAATAAAATAGAAAATAAAATAAGGGGCTGGAGAGATGGCTCAGTGGTTGCTTGCCTGCAAAGCCTTATGACCTGGGTGTGATTCCCTAGTACACATATAAAACTAGATACACAGAGGTGCATGCATCTGGAGTTTGTTTGCAGTGGCTGGAGGCCCTGGCGTGCCCATTCTCCCTGTCTTTCTCTCTTCTCTCTGTCTCTCCCTGCTTGCAAATTAATAAAAATATTTTAAATAAAAATAAAATAAAAATAATGTGGTGAATGACTGAGAAAGACATCTGATGTTTACATTTACGTCTGGTCACACACAGACACACACACACACTTGAACCCTTTTGTCATCTCTGTGGGCAAAGCACAGTGCATGTAAGGTTTGTCACCCAGCTCCATGCTGTTCCCCTGCTCCCTCGTGTGCCATCCTGAGGGTTAATAAGCAGGGAAAGAACCAGAATTTCCAAAGCATCTTTCTCTCTCCAGGTGCCCAACAACAAATACGTGAAGCTGCGCTTCAAACTCTTCTACCTGGTGGAACCCAACGTGCCACTGGGCATCTGCTCCAAGGACTACGTGGAGATCAACGGGGAGAAGTGAGCCCCTGGGGGTGCAGCCACTGGCCTCAGGGCCGGAGGTTGGGTGGGCTGGATCCTGAGCACCCCTGTGCCCTGGCTGCAGGCTTCTCTCCCTCAGCCTCTCCTCTCCTCCAGGTACTGTGGAGAGCGATCCCAGTTTGTCGTCACCAGCAACAGCAGTCAGATCACTGTCCGCTTCCATTCTGATCACTCCTACACAGACACCGGCTTCCTGGCCGAGTACCTCTCCTACGACTCCAGTGACCGTGAGTAAATACCGCTGTCGGGACTGGGTGGAGGCGTCGGGTGCAATGCATGCTGTCTCGTCTCTCTTCCACCGGTTTCCTCGAAGAGAATGTAAGATGCATACACTCTACCAGCTTTAGGGGGAAAGGTGTTTATTTAAGAAGGCTGGGCAGGGGTTCTGTAGCTCGGTAGTGAAGTGCTTGCCTAGCCTGCATGAGGCCCCAGCACTGGAACCACAGCCAAAGACTGGCAGCAAGCACTGGTACTCACGGTGCCCTTCAGGGTGCTTCCCCAGTGAGCTACCTGAGTCCCTCGGGCCTGTCTCTGGTTCAGCATCACCATGACTTTGATAAACTGCTTCTCTTAGGCCGGGCATGGTGTGGTGGCTGGCGCACGCCTTCAATCCCAGCACTTGGGAGGCTGAAGTAGGAGGGTTGCTGTGAGTTCAAAGCCAGCCTGGAACTAGAAGGGAGGTCAGCTTGGGTTTCAGAGTGAGACCCTACCTTGAAAAAACAAATTAATAACAACAAAACAAAACAAAAAAAAAAACACAAAAAAAGAAACAACCTTGCTTCTCTTTAGCTCCTTTTAGCTTTTTTAGAATTACTAATGTAATTGTGGAATACACTGAAAGACACTATTGGTTGTGTTAACAGCAGTTAATTAACATATATAGTATAGGTTGAGTATCCCATATCTGAAATGTTTGGGACCAGACGTGTGCCAGCTTTCAGACTTTTAAAAACTTTTTTTTTCCCACTATTTGCATATACACAGTGAGATATCTTGGGAATGGGACCCAAGTTCACATGGGAGATTCATCTGCTTCGTGTACACCTTACTATTGCCTGGGGATAATGGTACCTACTATACACTGCTGCTGTGATTTGATTGGCCTGTCACATGAGGTCAGGTGTGTGATTACCACCGTGGTGTGCTGTCAGCGCTCCAAAGGCTTCAGATTCCAGAGCATTTCAGACCTTGGATTCGGGATGCTAAACTTGTAGCTTTTAAAATATTTGAGAGAAGGAGAGAGAACAGGAGAGAACAGGACCTCCTACCACTGCAAGTGAACGCCAGACACTTGTGCCACTTTGTGCATCTGGCTTTACATGGGTATTGGGGAATCGAACCTGGGCTGGCAGGCTCTCCAAGCAAGTGTCTCAAACTACTGAGCCATCTCTCCAGCCCTTGAACCTATAAATTATTTTTACTTTTTAATTTATTTATTTGTAAGCAGAGAGAGATAGAAGAGAGAAAGGTATAGAGAGAGTGTGTGTGAGAAAGAGAATGGGTGTGTCAGGGCCTCCAGCTACAGCAAATGAACTCCAGATGCATGTGCCACTGTACATCTGGCTTGACGTGGGTACTGGGAAACTGAACCCAGGTAATTAGGCTTTGCAGGCAAGTGCCTTAACTGCTGAACCATCTTTCCAGCCTAGAACCTATAATTTTTAATTTCAACCCTACATCATAGAATAACCTTTTGCTTTCAATAACCTTTTTACTTTGACTCTGCTTAGGATCCAAACTTCATTTAAAATTAAACTGCATAGTTTACCAAAAGTCTAGCTGGCTAAGTAGGTATCTCTGATGTAGGAACATGCTTAGGACAAAAGCATAGGGGTGGTAACAGTGGCCTTCTCATGGCTTTGTCCTCCACCTGAGGACTATAGTTGTCAGATATCCTTCCGTTTCATAAACACTGAAACACAGATCCTATCTTAGCATGAAGGAAGCACGTCATTTTTCCCGTTAGGACGCTTGCACTTTCTGGCACGCAGCAGAGCATACAGACCCGTGGAGAGCCTGGGGGTGCCGCCAGCCTCTCTGTCCTCCTTCCTGGAGTTCCCATCTGTCCATCAGTGGTCAGCTCCCTCACCCGTTAGCTGCTGTATAGGAGCCCTGGTTGCCAGGTTTGGGCCCTAGCGCCTGCCTGGCTTCCCTCTGTGTTTGTGGGCTGAGGCCTCAGGGTAGCTGTGAGGTTGACCCTAGGAAGAGAGGAGGCGGCCATGGACTTGAGGCTTCCTTGCTGTCCGCAGCGTGCCCAGGGATGTTCATGTGCAACACGGGCCGGTGCATCCGCAAGGACCTGCGCTGCGACGGCTGGGCAGACTGCACAGACTACAGCGACGAGCGCCAGTGCCGTGAGTTCTGCTCTGCTCCCGCCCCCTCGCCTGTCCTGCCTGCCTTCACCTTGTGCCAGGGCCCCATCATTTATCTGCTGCCCTGGATCTGTCCTTCCCACCCTTCCAGTCCCTTCCCTTCCCTTGGAAATCTTGGCAGGCAGAGTTTGGGAAACAAAAAAATAAATAAGTAAAAGCAAAAAAAGAAAAGAAACCCCTGCTTCTCTTTAGGGCCTTTTAACTTTTTTAGTATTACTAATCGTGTCATCCGTGAGGCAGAGAGCTGCTTTAGGATTACAGCCATCAACTTCTGTGCCTGGTGGCACACAGGGCCACTTGCTGTTCTTGAGATGGGACCAGCCCAGGCATCCAGGGAAGCGGTGAGGCTGAGAGGCCAGGTCTGACTAGTGACCCCTCTCTTCCCTACTGCAGAATGTGACGCCACCCACCAGTTCACCTGCAAGAACAAATTCTGCAAGCCCCTCTTCTGGGTCTGCGATAGTGTGAATGACTGTGGGGACAACAGCGACGAAGAGGGGTGCAGTAAGTGTGCCTTGGGGCAGTGGCTTGGCCCAAGCAGGCTGGGCATGTTGGGGGTCGCTAAGGACTCGTGTTTTCCCAGGTTGTCCAGCTGGGACCTTCAAATGCTCCAATGGAAAGTGCCTGCCGGAGAGCCAGCGGTGTGATGGGAAGGACAACTGTGGGGATGGGTCCGATGAGGCCTCATGTCAACGTGGTGAGGCCCAGCCCTGCCTGCTGGTTTTCCTGAGGGGTTGGTGGCTTTCTTCCCACTCGAGTTGCACCACAAGGTGGCAACCAGCAAGCAGCAGGCTTAGAAGCAGTGCACCCAGAGTTTATAAACACAAACCTTCTGTGTATTAAGTGTGATGACGAGAGTCTGAAAGGACAGTGTGTGTGATGGATGGGGCCAGCCTGGGTGGTGGGTGGAAGATGAATGGATCATGGTGTGCCATCCAGGGTCTTTGACACTGACTGTAGCTTCTGGTTGCTGCTGAGCAATTGATTCTGTTCTCGGTGTCTTTCTTGAACAGTGAATGTTGTCACTTGTACCAAACACACCTACCGCTGCCACAATGGGCTGTGTGTGAGCAAGGGGAACCCTGAATGTGACGGGAAGAAGGACTGCAGCGATGGCTCCGACGAGAAGGACTGTGGTAAGTAGGGCAGCGTGCTTGGAGCAGGTTGCTTGTTGTGCAAGGAATGCACCGGATGTGGAAATCCCAGCAGGACCTCACTCGCCCTGCTCTGTGTCCCCTGGAGGAAAGGGTGACTTTACCACTATGGCACAAAGATGCTACTCTACATCTGTGGCTGTGGTCCTGAGAGAGGCCGAGGCAGCCAGCACATCAGCACCTCTGTGGCCTGGCTGGCATCCTGGCCAAGGTGCCGGCCTGGTGGCTTCTCCATAGAGACGTATAGCCAAGAGCTTGGAAGACAGAAGGCCCAGCTACTGTGAGCACTTTGCCCTCACCCATCTGTGTCTTAACCTGTGTGTCCCAGAGCGGGGTGCCTTCAGGTCCCCCATCCACTCTTCCCTCCCGATCGTGCCTCTCAGCAATAACAAAGAAATCTAGGAAAATGGCTCCCACCCACATCACGTCTGAGTAAACCAGTAGGCACTGGGATCCTCAGTGTACTTAAAGCAGCATGGGAGGTGGACTCGGGCAGGGGCGAAGGTCAGAGGGCCAAGTGAAGTAGAGGGCCCGTAAGTTCCAGGAACCTTCTGCTCTGCTCCTGCTGTGCCTGGTGTGTGCCCCCTTGATGCTGGATGTCCCCACCTTGACTCTCGTCCTTTGAATCTCTGTCCCCTGTCTAGACTGTGGACTGCGGTCATTTACAAAACAGGCCCGGGTGGTTGGGGGCACCAATGCAGACGAGGGAGAGTGGCCCTGGCAGGTGAGCCTCCATGCCCTAGGCCAGGGCCACTTGTGTGGTGCCTCTCTCATCTCTCCAAGCTGGCTGGTGTCTGCAGCTCACTGCTTCACGGATGACACAAATTTCAGGTAGGTGTCTGGGTTTGCAGTGAGGCCTGCTGTCTCTGTGAGTCATTCCAGGGTGGGCTTGTACCAGAGCAGGGAGATGGAGGGGTGAGCAGGTATCCTAGATGGGACTTATTAACTGTCCTAATAAATACTTATTAGGTGGTTACTGGGGCCATGTCCTCTCTGTGTGCCACCCCTAACAAGTTAGGTCTGTTTATACCCACTTTACAGAAATTGAGGCTCAGGGATAAGGGTATTTTCCTGGGGTTGTATTGCCCAGTGGCAGAGCCAGACTCGAGCCCAAGTGTGGCCTCTAAGGCCTCTTTGGATAGTCTTAGCATTGCAAGGCTCCTGGGGATTGGGTTAATGGTAAGCCTGGGATTCAGGTCCTGGTTGTTCAGGCTTCCTAGGCAAAGATGCACTTAGTTGTTGAAAGGGCATTGGTCTGGGAAAAAAAAAAAAATCTCTAGGGCTGGAGAGATGGCTCAACGGTTAAGGCACTTGCTTCCAGTGCCTAAGGCCCTGGGTTCTATTCCCCAGGACCCATATAAACCAGACCCACAAAGTGTGATGGCCCTGGTATGCTTTCTCCCTCTCTCTTTCTTTCTCTCTCTCTCCCTCTCTTTCTCTCTCTCTCTCTCTCTCTCTCTGTATCTCTCTGCTTGAAAATGAGTAAATTAAATATTTTTTTTTAAAAAAAGCTTACCAGCTATATGGAACTCAGAAAGCATATTCTAAAACTTAGCTTAAGGTTGCTCAGTCAGGCTGGGGCCCAGCAACAGGTCTCTTTGTGTTTAACAAAACTCTATATTTGACTGGGATCCAGCAGGTTCCAGGCCAGGTTCTTCCCTTTCTCACCTCCAGGCTCCTCTGCCTGGGACAGTTTCTTTTCCTTGACAGTCCCAAGGCCATGTGCCCTGTAGAATGCCAACCTATTGGATCTAGTGGTATTTTTCTCATGATTTGGCTGGGATGATGGGTGTGGAGAGTGTCACATCATATTGTAGGTGAGTGACATCATTGTGACTTGTGCTGATGTCCTTTGGGGAAGACATCTTAGGATGTGGGATAATTTTTTATAAGGAAAGTGTTCCCCTTTGTTTAACCATTTATTGGTGTGCACATGGATGAACGATGCATATTTATTCTACGTTTTAGCTTATAATCCAGTACAGTGGTGTTTTCTGGTTCAGGTTGTTTCTGAATCAACATTGAGGTTCTTTGAGGATGGCATCTGTGACGTGGCTCCATCCTTTCAATTTTGGGGGAGGGGTCACTTCCTTGCTTTCTGATGCCACCAGGCACTCTAGGCTCATCTGGTATTTCCTCCGCTCCACTCTGACAAGGAGTTTCTC